>SNQJ01S0236742.1:2561-13801 GCA_010110895.2 Picea sitchensis | reverse complement strand
CATTAGACTATGATTATTTCAATGCACACTCACTAGCCCATCGACCAAATGGTATGTAGATGAAAAATCAGGGTCCCGTGCGAATTTTGAATCCTTGGCCAAAGAATTTTTGACCTTCTTCCAATTACCAATCCACCATGACAATGGTCTGGAACTACTCTCTAATTTCAAACAAACCTCAGCCACACATATTGCTGATCACATTCACGAGTGGCATAGGTGACATAGTTTGTGCAAAGAAGAAACCACCAAACAACAATGTCTTGACTGGTTTCTTAGATCACTTGTCTCTCTCCTTAGTAAGGATGTAGCTTCCACCTTCCCTCAATAAGAAGAAGAATCCATCAGTAAGGCTCAACAGTATGACCTCATCTATGCATAGTCAAGGTACTTATACACTGTACTTCCTGATCTCCCAAAAACTGTGTCGTTTGGCCAAGACAAACCTGGAATGTCTCACTCAACAGACAAATTGATTGGTAATACCACTCACCATGGTCCACAACCCCAACAACCGCCAATGTATGGAACACCTCAATACCCGTCGGCATACAGGGGCACTTCTTATTACCCCCCACCCCCTTATCAAAAACCATACCCTGTTTCTATGCCTCCACCCATCAGTGGGCCACCGCTGGCACCCCCCATACACCCACTGATTCAAACGAGTTTGGGTACCCCCTCTACCTCAACTTATAGTACTAGAAAAAGTGCCACGCCTTCCTATGTACCTTACAGATCCTTACCCCCATAGAATCCATACTTTCCTTTTCCTGGTCCCCCACAACCCATCGCTTCCCCACATCCTCACACTGGGGTGAATTTTGTTCAACCTTCTCCCATTCAGCAATATCAAAATTTTGAACAGCTGAATACGGCCAATCTGACCCATCTGCCGAACAATGCCAAAAATAAAGGGCGAAACAGGAACAACAACAACCTAGTTCAAGGCGGGAATCAACCCTAGCAGAACCAACCTACTGGGGGCAACTAGAACTAAGGGAATCAGAACCCCCAGGGGGGCAATAATAATAGGCGTCAAGGGAGAAATAACAATACGGTTAAAACCAACTTCCCTTGTTCCCTTTGTGGTGAGTTTGGTCATTACACTCACCATTTCCCCCAAATTGCTGATTTCAAATGGTTGAAAGACTCAGGTAGTCTACCCCATCCTCAACACTACCTGCCCCTCAGCAGGCACCACAAAAATACGTGCAACAACCCCCCCCTTCCGTGCAATAGAATCCTTTTCCACACCAAGGTGTGCTAAACACCCAACATGACACACAACCTCCCCCACCTTAGGTGGGATAGTACCTCAACCCAAACAATCCAGTAGATCGCACAATCCTCCTCACTAGTGAAGAAGAAATCCTTCTACAAACACGTAATTGTCAATATCATGCACTTGCTAAGTCTCCTCCCATCCCTCTAGAGACAAACCCTACATCGACGGGACCCTCATTGGTGATCCCTTTCCCTAACACAGAGCCACCTCTTTGCATCCCTTGCATCCCATTACGCCGGCATGTCCACAACCCACAAGCTAGGGATGCTCATAATTACAGTTTGGTTGATGACTTAGCACAATCCTTGGCTGCCATGTCAGTCTTAAAAGTCCTTCAAACTTGTCCCACTCAGCGGAAATCATTACTTTTCACCTTGGGGGAAGTCGACCCCGCAGATACTCGACTCATTACATTCGATGTCGATAGTGGAGAACCCCGCCTTGCCACCTTGATCACTTTTCAAATCCTAGTAAAAATACAGAACATCACAGTTCATCGGTGTATCATCGATGAAGGTGCATCTACATGCATTATGTCCAAATCTGTATGGAAGAAACTTGGTTCCCCTGAACTCATACCCTCTTCCATTACCTTACGAGCTTATGACACATGACCATCATCTTCTGAAGGGATCTTCCAAAATGTCCCCATAGAACTCAGGGGCAAGACTATTCTCATCGACATTGAAGTTATCGATGCCCCACTCAATTATAATATCCTGTTCGGTCATAACTACATGTACGTTATGAAGGTAGTTTCCTCTTCTGTATTTCAAACAATGATGTTCCCCCACAATGGGAAGATCATTACCATTGAACAAGTCTCACATTATGATCCTAACCCATCTGCCAACATCGATAACATTCTTCCTCTCATCCACATGAGTCATGACACATGCCCACTCGTCGAAATGGGTCCTGGAATTTTCAAAGATCCATCATTGTTAGGAACTTACCATGGAGCACCACCGCTCCTTCACCCTTCCAATCAAGTATGTGTCGTATCATATAACGAAACTAACACAGAGGATACCCTTCCTCCTAGGGAGTCTTCTATCATATATAACATCCCACTAGTCCCAGAACTTCCCCCTCACGAGCCTCCTGCGAACTCATCGACCCCACCATTCCACGATGTCACCTCTCCCCCAGGACATATACCAGTTTGGGAGACAGTTCCCCAAGCCATCACTCAAATTCCCTTCTTTTACCCTCCACTTGGCATTGAAGATTTCCAGGTAGCCGCAATGCTTACCCTCCCTAATATGGTGTTAGAAATTCTAGTTTGGTATTTACATCCACCAAAGATGGTCCCTCGACCATCTCTTCCCCCCCAAATGGAAGGAATCCCAATGACGATTCCCATACTTACTCCCACCATAACCTCTACACCCCCACTCACTACCCCCCCTACCACAGTTGGGGGTAGGAGAAAGAATAAAGAGCCCACAACTCCACTTCCCTCGCATGTCCAACCCCCTTGCACGTTATGTGAGAAATATGGACACCAAACCAACAACTGCCCATCTCTACCAGAGTTACAAAATTTGATTCCACTTAATCAAACTCCCTCAACACTCACCACTATATACAGTACTTCCACTACCACCCCCCCTTCGAGTCGTAAAGGGTTGCGAACCAAATTCGCTTGCGCTATATGTTTAGAATATGGCCATTATACCCACCATTTCCCAGCACTCCCATGCTTTCAACAGACATTAGCTACAGTGCGTTAAATATTCCAGAGCGAACCGAGTCCAGCTACATCATCCTTACCAGTAATCAATGACATTTGTTATGTCACAACGTCAGTCAATGAATTTATGAGATCCCCTTGCTCTCTATGTGAATCATTAGATCATTTTACATACTAGTGTCCTATGATAATTGAATACAGGCATCGCCAATTGACCCTACTTCACAGACCCACAGAATCGATAGTTGACCTTACCTTGTCACTAGAGGTTCTTCATGTCATTTCCCCTAAACCTGAGGCCCTTCCAACACCTCCATGGTTATTAGATGACTTATTTGAGGATTCACCCCCAATCCCCCCAACTCTCCTGCTCATTTCCCTACGGAAATTTTACATCCAACTACCACGGGTACCCCTCAGTACTTCGATATTTGGTTTATGTCGAGCGAACCATCACAATTTCCTTGCATCATTCCCCCTGCTTCTTCATCACCAGGGGCTGGACACATGCCAATAGTCACCGTTATAACTCTTCATGACCCCTTGTATTCCCACCACTTCCACTGTGATGAGGAAATACTAGAAGATTTAAACAACCTTGACTACCCATGGGATGTGCTACACCACCACACATTCTTCTTTCCATAGGAAGCCTCCATGCCTCCCAACCAACACCCCATATACACAGTCGAAACCAAGGATTTTGTCCCATCAGGGCCTATCGATTGGTTCAAAAACCCCATTCCTGCCCCTACTACTTTTGAAGAAGGCAACATGGCCAACATTTCCCCAACCATTAAAATCAACATTTCTATCAAAAATGGCATCGTCGAGGAAATCACCATTGGAGATGCTTGCACTCCTCAAGAAATCACCGCCTATAAATCCCTCTTCCAGGAATATCGGGATATTTTTTCCTGGTCATACATGGAAATTCCTGGCCTCGATCCCTCTATCGTCGAACATTGCATCAACACCTGGACCAATATTACACTAGTTCGTCAAAAACAATGACCGCTACACCCATCCAAAGCAGCGACCATCAAAGTCGAAATTGACAAATTACGCGCTGCCGAGTTCATCTACCCCATCGCCTATACCTCATGGGTTTCCAACCCTATACCCATTAACAAAAAATAGGGCACTATCCGTGTCTGCACGGACTTTCATGATCTCAATCATGCATGTCCTAAAGACAACTTTCCAATGCCTTTCATCGATCAAATTATCGACGACTGCGCAGGCCACGAGGCTCTATCCTTCATGGATGGTTTCTCTGGTTATAATCAAATTCAAATACACCCAGTCGATCAGTACAAAACCGCATTCACTACCCCTTGGGGTACTTTTGCATATCATGTCATTCCTTTTGGCTTAAAGAATGCTGACGCAACTTTCCAATGGGCGATGACATACATTTTTCATGATCTAGCCCATATCATCCTCACATACTTGGACAACCTCACCGCTCAATCCAAGAAACACACCCAACATCTTGATGATTTACGAATCATCTTCCAACGGTGTCGTCAGTACAACATCTGCTTGAATCCCCTCAAGTGCGTATTCTGCGTCACCGCAGGGTGCCTCCTCAGCTTCATCATTTCCCAAAGCGGTATTACCGTGGACCCCCTCAAAGTCCAGGCTATTACTGAAATTCCACCTCCTCGAAATTTACAACAACTTCAAAGACTACAAGGAAAGGCTAACTTTCTACGACGATTTGTCCCAGATTACGCCATTCATGCACACGGTTTCCTTCGCTTACTACGTCATGACATCCCATTTCACTAGGATGAACATGCCCAATAGTCATATGGAGATCTTAAACTGGCGCTCTCCAATGCCCCTTTAATTAGTGAACCTGACTACAATCGTGACTATATCCTCTATGTATTAGCATCAGTTGTTTCAGTAGCAGGAGGTCCTGTTCAGCTAGGTGATGACAATCATGAGCATATCATTTATTACATTAGTAAAAACCTCTCAGGGCCACCTTTGAAGTATAAACACAAAGAGAAACTAGCTCTTACAGTCGTCCTCGCAGTCCAGAAACTGCGTCACTACATTCTGCTTCGCACAACTAAGGTTGTAGAAGATTCCAACCCTATGCAATACTTTCTCAGTCATCAAAAAATTAACAACAAATTTGCTCAATGGATCGTTATCCTCCAAGAGTACGATCTTGAATTCTCAACACCCAAGAGCAAGAAAGCCCTCATTCTCGCCGAACTTGTCACGGCCCTCCCCTCTGACACAACCAATGCCCTCGTCAATACTGACTTTCTCGACGAACACCTCTTTTACATCAATTCATATGATCCTTGGTACGGTGACCTCCTCGTCTACCTTCGAACTAAAAAGTTTGGTAACCACCTTTCACGATATGATCATCATCATATTCATCACTAGGCCCCCCGCTACCTCCTCATCGGAGACATCTTATACTAGCAAGGGTTCGACACCATTCTTCGTTGATGCATAACCATTGATGCAGCCGATAGAGTCTTGAACGACTGCCACAGTGGCGCATGTGGGGGCCATCTTTCAGGAATATCCACTGCTCAGAAGATTATCCGAGCAGGTTACTTTTGGCATACCTTGTTTCACGATTGCATTTACGCCATGAAACGATGCGAGAAGTGTCAGCTTTATGCCAACAAAGCATGAGCACCACCTTCTCTTCTCCATCCAGTCATCACTGCCAGCCCTTTTTGTAAATGGGGCATCAACTTCATGACTTGTAATCCCCCCTCCAACAGTGGACACAAATACATTGTTGTCGCAGTCAATTACTTCACCAAATGGGATGAATCTATGCCCACCTTCAACAATACCGCTGACACTGCAGTGCATTTTTTCTTTAACCACGTCATATCTTGCTCTAGAGTACCACTCCAACTTGTTTCCAATCATGGGAAGCACTTCGAGAATGAGATTTTCGTCAAACTCTCATCTCGGTTAGGGTTCTCCCACAAGTTTGCCTCACCATATTACCCTCAGTCTAACTAACAGATCGAAGCAGTTAACAAGGTCCTCAAGACCATGTTACAACTCACGGTTAATAAACATAAGACCAATTGGCATCATATGTTATTTTCCGCTCTATGGTCTTATCGTACGGCTGTGAAAACAACTACTGGTTTCACACCATTTCATCTAGTCCATGGGGTTGAGGCCACTCTTCCCATCGAGTGCGAAATTCCCACCTTATGCACCGCAATTAAGATATTACCCGACACTGCTCCAATGGAGAAACACTTTCTAAGCTTAGATTTCTTGGATGAATATCATCGATCTTCATTACAGAACAATGAGGCAGCTAAAAAATGATCAAAGGCTACCTTTGATCGCCATGTCAACCTTCGCTCATTTCGTGAAGGCGACCTCATCCTTGCTTACGACATCGCTCATGATACCTTTGGCCATGGAAAATTTGAGTCACTATGGCATGGCCCATACATTATCCAACATTGCCTCACCAAAGGCGCATACATCCTGGCCTCTCCCGAAGGCCTCTCTCTCAAAGAACCCGTCAACGGATTATACTTAAAGAAATTTTATGCTTAAACATAGTCATTCTACTTTAGGTTATTTCTTTTATAGTGTTTTTAATATTTTTTCCATCCCTCACGTCTAAACTATCATTTGTGCTATTGACATATGCTTCCTCCACCAACCTACCACATCGGTTACGCTGACGGCGCCAACTGTTGGACACAAAATCTCATTTCAGCCGCCTGGGCTCTCTACACCCCCGCACATGAAATTCTCCATTCGAGCGACATATGTTTGGGTTCAGCGACCAACAACCAAGCCGAATACACTGTCGTCATTAGCGTCCTGGCCGATGCCTAGCATCATCGTATTCGTCACCTTAGCGTCTTTCTTGACTCTCAACTAGTTGTTCTCCAGCTCAACAATGTGTACCGCATACACGATCCTTGCCTCTTTTGCAAATACCTGCAGGTTAGACTTTTCTCTCGACATTTTGATTCCATTACATTTACACATATTCAATGACAATTGAATCAAATTATAGATAACCTAGCTAATATTGTGTTAGACTGGCATATATCACATCAAGCTACCTCTACACATACATAAACACATCAACAACCTATCACATCATATATATATTAGACATCATCAACACATTAAACATATGTAAACACCACATAGATCTCAAAATGTATACTCATGTATATATAAAATGGTCCACAGTGCCATCCAAATGTTTACATACAAAAATACAAGTATCTGCAAGCCAGTGAAGCACCTCGGTACAAAATGGGCTCACCAACTTATATACAAAAATACAACAATACATAGAGCACCACTCAAGGTGCCTCTAGAGCACCACCACCTGCCCCTCCCTCAAGCGGTGGTCCCCCACCCACTACTCGTCCCTCCTGCCCCGAAGGTACTCGTCCGGTCATTGCAACACCTGCTACTGCTACCCGCCGCACCACGGCCCACCATGGTGGAAGAATCCCCACACACTGCTCTACGATGCCCTCATCCTAGATATGAGACCACATGCCCTCAGGCACACCCTGTAGCACCACCTCCAAGTGACAACGTATGTCCTCAAAATCTACTCCGGCATCCGCCGGAGGAGCATGTGATGGCTCGGCACTAGGGTCATCAAACCGGCGTCTCTGCACTTCTCTCTCAGGATCAGCTAGTCTTGCCTCGGCATCCTCATGCCGACGTCTCTCTCCAACCCACAGTCCTCCCCACAGCGGTCTCTCCGGATCCTGATGAGCCGATGCTCTCCACAACTCCACCTCGCACCCGTGAGGTGCCACATCTGCACATACAAACAAGAAACAAATAGTATCAACATCTATATCATATACATATGTCATGCTATCTCAAAAAACATATATATCAAAATCATCAACATACCTCGACGGTCAAACACCTCTCCTGGAGGTAACACCGTGTTTGGATCCTCCCGGAAGTCAACCCCTGCATAAGGGAATTGCAATATCACCCGCGGCATCTGTCGCCACACCTGTGCCGCCTCAACAGTAAAGAAGTGGCCACCCTCGCCACCCCTGTGGCAAAGAAAAATAGTCCACCATTGCTTTAGTCATGACTCTTTCACCCCAGGCGCACCCAATAAAATCCTAGGGCACAACATAGGCACCCTCTCCAAAACCCAGGCCACTAGAATGGACCTGAAGGAAAACTCTCTGGTATCCATGGATCGACAGTGGTCTAGCTACCCTACCATCCTGGGATGCAGCATTAACCCCCAGGCGAAGTGCTCACTAGCCAACATCCTCTCCATCACACACAGCTGACCACCACTGATCCGTTGCGTCACCAGAGACCCATAAACTCTCACAATCATCGCTGCTATACAACAATGCGCTAGGGCATCCATCACCCCAATTCTCACAACAGTGCCATACATAAATTTCACCCCCAAATAGTACCTCTAGCCAACTTTCACTAGCAACACATCCCTCGGTAGCACCGGCTTCGCCGGTAGAGGCATTCCTCGAAACGAGAGCCCATTCAAAAAGTATACATCCTCCACCACAGTGAAGGAAATCTTCTCTCCCCGCACTATGAAACAATGTAGGTCTGGACTCCACATCCGGATAATAAACTGTAGGAGATACTCCAGTGCCCTTATCAACGGGCACTCAAAGAACTTCAGCAGCCCATAGGATGCCAAAATTGCACGTACCCCCATCTCCTCAATAGCCACAACGTCTCTCAGCTGGGACCAATCTTACTCTCACCAACCCACCGGCTACATGTACAATGATCGCCTGCAACCATATAAAACAGTCCTAAGTCAGCCAAATGGACGATAAACAACATTAAAAAGATAATTTTTACACCCGTCAACCTTGCCTCTAAGGCGTGGTTGTTTAACCCACAGGCGTGCACACGTGCGCACCTGTTCACTCCATAGGCGCACACATATGCGCACCTGTTCACTACACATGCATGCTCTCAGGTGTGCCTATCCATCCTTTAAGCATGCACAGGTGTGTGCCTACTCAACATACAAGCACACCTTAAAGCGTGCATGTCCAATACACAACCATGCACACATGCACAACTGTGCAGCCAACAGACGCGCACATAGTGTGCACCCTTGTCCCCCTTATAGGAGCCCCCATGCACACCTATCTGGTGGGTAGGCACGCATGTGTGCGTGCCTAATTTTGGATCGCCCGTGCATATGGGGGCCCACACTCATGAAACCTCCTATATGACCCTCCGTACAAACCCTGCCCAAAAAAGGAAACCCTAATTCTATGCAGGATGATCAGACCACTAACCTGAAGCTCACTGGTCCTCGATCGAATGCCTCATCCTCCTAGAATCTCCAAATCTCCTCTGAATACTTCTCATCTAGTCACTATAGCAGTAAGTACAAATGAGGTGGAAATGTGGGCCCTACAGCTATATATAGGCCTTTTCGCCAAACTTACACTCACCATTATGGGAGCTCCGGGTGTCCATTTCTCGATCCATCTTTAGCCACGGGATCAGCATCCCTCCATCTACATCATGACATTTCTTGGGCCTCTTTTCATCCTGAGCCCCTGGGACACCATTTTTTCATACCCTGACCAGGTACGCATGCGCATATTCAAAATTATCAAATAAATTCTCATATGTTTGATTCTCTTCAGATATTGTTCACGTCAGGTATTTGTTTTTCATGTGTGTAGGAACTCGGTCATCATACGTCAACAAAACCCCTTCAGTTATATACTCAGTATTGGCATGTAGTCATTCCCCCTAAATATTACTTGCATCTCTAGTCACACCCTCTGATGTTTTCCTCTAGGATCCCCATTTTCGGCTCTGCAGTACCAACACCTCCATTTTCATCTTTGGTACTGTCACTCGGTAGCACTCTTACCCACATGAGTTGTCCCATTCATAGCACCCTTTTGCACCTTTGACACTCATGCTATTTTTCAAAACCCTTTAGGGATGGGAGTCCCGATAGTCTTACATCATGTCGCGAATCAGCCACATACTCCTTCTCCTCATTTTTCTAGCTTTCCCAATGGACTCCCAAATTATCTCTTCATAGCTCCATTTTTTTACTGCACCTCCGCAGTATCATGAATCCTCCATTTCATCCACAGTCAGTTTGTCCATCTACAAAATTTCCCTTCATTTCACTTACCTCATACAGAAACCCACCCATGGGGCCCCCACCCTCCACCAGTTCTCCAAGCAAATTGTGCCCTACCCGGGCCAACCATATCACATTGGGGCACCCGTTTTTGTATTTGTACACTTATCCCCAATTATTCTTTATTTATTGTACAAATTCCTTTGTTTCCAGCAGTTACATTACCTTTTTTTTGTCACCTTTGGCAACCTTCTTCCCTTTCTGGCCAACGCAACCCATGTCACCCTTGGTTGGGGCACTACTTATCATCTACCCTTGACGACATCATCCATATCTTCAGAGTACCCCACAGGCCACTTACCTCTACCCTCTGAGTTTATTAACTTTGTCCCGCCTCTGGCACAACTTATCCCCTATCTTGTTGTCCCCCTGACACTCGACCTCATTGCATAGTTGCGGCCACTTTTATCTCACATATACCCCAACCAAGGGTAGTCTTGAGTCTTCCTACATCTTGACTTCGTCCATGTACCTCCTCCCATTCCTCACTTCACCTAGTAGATTTCATGAAGCCATTTGCTTCTGGGATTCACGTCCCCCTTTTTGTCGACATCGGCATAGTTTTCCAGAAGGGCGACAGTATCTTGATTCTCATTACCCATCCAATGAGAGATCTCGGATGGCACAGGGAGAACCATAATTTCTCCCTGCTATCGTTGACCCCCATAACATTCGACGTCAACACTTTCTCATGTTATGGTGGGTCTTACTTTGCAACTATTGCAGTTAGTTCTTATACTTGCCGAAGACCTCTGAACTTGGTTGGGCTATCAACGCCTACAGAATCCATGATACTTCTTACAGATGTCACTGCCTACTATTCATAGTATGTTCCTCCACATAATTGTCTTCGGCCTTTATCATGAAATCCCCCGAGGGTGCTGCAGTTGTCTACATCAACACTTCATTCCTCTTTTTGAGTTACATGACACGAGCATGGGGCATGCCCGCCTCATTTGTACACAGTTTATTTTTTACACACCTTATGGAAGGTTGGGTTCTACAGGTTCCCTTCTCCCTCCAATGGGGCACTCTTGACAATCCCACTATTTCTCTCTCTTACAACAACACTCTCA
>SNQJ01S0236741.1:13480-27281 GCA_010110895.2 Picea sitchensis | reverse complement strand
GAGCACATAAATATAAAAGGAGATAAAAAAATAGTTTTATTGGGAATATATAAAACAATAATAGTTTGTTACATATTCCTATAAATTTAAATATGTTTGTCATATAGACTGGGATTGGGGCTCCCATGGACCATAAGAGAAAATATGTACAAGAAATAGGACTGTGGAAAGAAGAATTTGGAGACGGTAGACTATAATACTTGAAAAGTAGAAATGGGAAGATATCAGTCTTTGAGTAGAGATTTCTATTTAGAGAAGGTGGAATAATTGGATTGATAAACAAAGGAGGATCAATATAGACTTACAACAATGGTAGATATAAGTATTTTTTCTATTTGCTTGCTGATGCCTTTTCATGTTGGCTTTAGTCGCCGACCCACTTGAATAACCGGATTGATGAACAAAAGACTTATAGCGATGGTCCATATAAGTATTTTTGTTGTTTGCTTGTTGATGCCTTTTCCTGTTGGATTTTGTCAGCGACCTGCTTCAAGTTCGTTTTGACGAATTCTTCAATGTAGCTTCTCAAGGGGGCGACCTTGATGTCATTCCGGATTTTAATGCTGGAAATATCATTTTCTAATTCACTTAAATCAATAGAAAGATTACACAGAGTCTGATGAATGTCTCCATTCTATACCGAATAGCGGAATAGCTAGTTGTCCACGTGATCTTCATGATATACAATAATCTTTTAAAAATTTTCTAAAGACAATGCCTTAAAATTATCAACTTGTTTATCAAAAGCTTCCTTGGACGATTTGTCTATTTGCAGAATTGTAGGAAAGTGGCTAATTATGGAATAGGGAAATGTCGACCGGGCTCAAGGTCCCGCGAATGACATTCCAATTATCAATAGAATGAGGACGAACGACCGTCTCATACAAACAACACCCAGAGTTCTGCGATATACAAACTAATAGGTGGACTTGCGGGGTGGCTGAGATTTTATAGAGCATGTGCACTCTTTGGATCGCGGGTTCTCAGGATGGTGAGCTCAAAATTGAGCCTCTATTGCTCCGTGCCTTACAAATAGTACCCAGAATTCCGTGATATACAAATTGATAAGCGAAATTGCAGGCTCAACATTGCACTTCTATTGTTCCATGTCCTCCAAACAACACTTGGAGTTTCGCGATATACAAATTGACAGATAGATTTCAGGGCATTGATATTGTACAATTTAATTGGTTGGTTGAAAATTGCACTTATATTGGTTTGTGTCCTCCAAACATCACTCGGAGTTTCGCAATATACAAATTGACAGACAAACTTCCATACTTAGCCACTTTTTGGATCGCGGGTTCTCGGGTTGGGGAGCCCAAAATTGGGCCTCTATTGTTCTGTGTCCTACAAATAGTACCCAGAGTTCCATGATATACAAATTGACAGACGAATTCCAGGACTGACAGGCTCAAGATTGTGATTATCTACATGTATAACATATAACATATATGTTATATATCTAACATTATCTAAAAACATTATTTTCAAGTACTAAATTATAAATATTAAATACTGGATGGTGGCGACAAAGGAACCTGTGGCCACACGGGGCATGAGAGATGGATGGCAGCGACAAAGGAACCCGCGGCCACAAAATTTGCGAACTATGAAAATGAATGGCAGTCGATTGGACTCGTGATGTAGAGATATAGATGGACATGAAAGTTGTCACTCTGTCGTCTAGGAACCTGCAAGCATAGACATGGATTACCCAAGTTTTGGATGCAATATGTACACTCGGAACACGAGGAATGAGAGTTTGATAAGGTGTAGCCGGGAACCCGCGGCCATAAAATTGGCTAAGGAAACGAAAGCGCTCAGTCTGACTGGTGGTGTATATTTCATAATTCATGTGCAACACCAACTGTGTGGTGACCAGACCAGTATGTGTACAAACCAGGGAAAACTAAATATGTACCTTTATAAATTATGGACATATCAAAAACGAAAGCACTTAGTCAGACTCGTGGTGTATATTTCATAATTCATGTGCAACACCAACTTTGTGCTGACCAGACCAGTATGTGCACAAACCAAGGAAAACTAAATATGCACCTTTATAAAGTATGTACAGATCGCCACTTTTTCAATCGCGGGTTCTCGGGCCGGTGGGCTCAAAATTGGGCTTCTATTGTTATGTGTCCTACAAATAGCACCCAAAGTTCCACGATATACAAATTGACAGGCGGACTCCACGACTAGCGGGCTCAAGTTTGCGCTTGTCTACATCTATAACATATAACATATATGCTATATAGCTAACATTATCTAAAAACATTATTTTCAAGTACTAAATCATTAATATTAAATATTTATATTCTACAATTTAATTAAACAAAATTATCAAATGAGTCGCAAGCTTCGAGTTTGGGTCCAATTATAGATCACCGAAGTTTCGGGCGCAAGATGTATACTACGCACACGGGGCATGAGAGATGGATGGTGCCCAAAAAGGAACCCGCATGTTAAGAACCTGAATAGATCTACAAATATAATCACCACAAATACTGAATACACAATAGTTCCACAGAGAAATATAGAAGAACAATATGCAAACTCTATTTTACTACTATCAAACCCTTGAGGTAGGGCAACACCATTAAGAACTTGAATATATCTACAAATATAATCACCACAAATACTGAATACACAATAGATCTACAAAGAAATATAGAAGAACAATATGAAAAATCTCTTTTATTACTATCAAACCCTTGAGGTAGGGCAACACCATACAATGGATCCTATTATGGAAGGGATCCTCTCCTATTCACTTGCCTCTTCGAGGGGGCTTCCTCCTAATGAGCTTCATCTCCAAACACAATATTTCTCTTCATATCCCATTACATTGCTTGAACCTCTTTATACAATGCTACCATCACCTAAGAACATTCTAGAGGAGGAATCTTCTAGAAGTAGAACCTTCTAAGAAGTCATCTTACATTTATTATATCTAACTACTCATTTATTATATCTAACTACCATAGTGGGTCTTATTTAATAATCTAGTGGACCTAATCGAACTTACATTGAACGACCTCCACTATTATCACCATGGGCCCTCTGGGCCCCCACTACTACCTCTCTATCTACCTAACATTCCATCCCCCTTATGAAAGAGTTGTCCTGAACGCTTGATGTACAACCATATACCAGGGTCCCATGGATAATTGTGGACCATAATGTTGAAGAAGACTGGGGAACCATGGTCCCATGTAGAAAGGAAAGCCACCATGTTGAAGTATTCCAACCACCATCGTAATCCTAGGTCCCATGTCCAATTGTTCATGTGAACTCCCCGTGGAAGATTTTGGAACCCAATAACCAATTCAAAATGATGCTCCAAAGACTGACACCTGTCATGTGGATCCAAATAAGAAGATCCATCCACATAGTGGAAAAGGGTCGTAGCAGAATCTGGAAGGAATAATACCATTGTAGAATATGCAAGATGGACACTGGTAATAATCATTGGCTCTCGATTTGTTACATTTATTCTCTCTACAAAAGGTGAATTAGAGTCATCAAATAAAATATGAAAGTGGTTGGCATCCCATAAATGACAACTATCCATATACCAATCATCACATTCGGCCTCAAAATCATACCAAACATGTATTTATTGATTATATTCATCCCTGATGTCTTCCATGAGAAATCTCTCCCGCATGTTATCCAATGAATCTTGAATACTACAAAAACTATCATTGAGGCCATCTGCAAGGTCATGCAATCTATCACCCAATGTGTCATACAATTGAGATTTGAATGCTTCAGTAATTTGTAGAATTTATTTGAGGGTTTGAGAGGAAATATCCATATGAGCACTCTATGAACTCTTCGGTCCCTCAGCCGTCATGAAAAAACCCAAAAAATAGAACAACAAGTTATGGCAGAAAATCGCGGTTTTTTCTGGAAAACCCCCTAAAAACTGTTGAATTTAAAATGCTCATAACTTCACTTCTCGGACTCCGTTTCGGCTGATTTGTTTTTTGAAATTGGGTGAAATTGTGAGAGGAAATCAGATCTGTAATTTGTTTGGGCAAACTCGGCCTCTAGCTGCTACAAAAATAAATAAATAAATCGCGCCGCCGTCCGCGGAAAAATCCCTGAAAAATTGCAGATTTTAAAACTTCAATATCTTGACTTCCTGGACTCTGTTTCAGAGGATTTTTTTTTTTTTTAAATTGGGTATTTTTATGAAAAGAAATCAGATCTACAACCTATTTTTAAAATTTTAGATAGAAATATACCAAAAATTTTTGGAATGTCACGGCCCTCTTTTTTCTTCTCCAAAACAAACATCTGCAAAAATAAAAAATATTTGCCCACAATATCTGCCAAGGAAAGTGCTCTGATACCACTTGTTAAGAACCTGAATAGATATACACATATAATCACCACAAATACTGAATACACAATAGATCCACAAAGCAATATATAAGAACAATATACAAAATCTCTTTTATTACTATCAAACCCTTGAGGTAGGGAAACACCATACAATGGATCCTATTATGGAAGGGATCGTTTTCTGTTCACTTGCCTCTTCAAGGGGGATTCCTCCTAATGAACTTCAGCTCCAAATACAATATTTCTCTTCATATCCCATTACATTTCTTGAACCTCTTTATATAGTACTACCATCACCTAAGAACATTCTAGAGGAGAAATCTTCTAGAAGTAGAACCTTCTAAGAAGTCATATTACATTTATTATATCTAACTACCCATTTATTGTATCTAACTACCATAGTGGGCCTTATTTAATAATATAGCAGACCTAGTCCACCTTACATTGAATGGCCTCCACTATTATCACTATGGGCCCTCTGGCCCCCCCACTACCTCTCTAGCTACCTTACACTGCGGCCATAAAATTCATGAACTATGAAAACGAATGATGGTCGGTTGGACTCGTGATGTAAATATATAGATGGACATGAAATTTTCCACTCTGCCATATGGGAACCTGCGAGCATAGACATGGATTACCCAAGTTTTGGATGCAATATGTACACTCGAAACACAGGGATTGAGAGTTTGATAACGCATAGCCGGGAACCCGCAGGCATAAAATTGGCTAAGGAAATGAAAGCACTCGGTCGGACTCGTGGTGCATATTTAATAATTCATGTGCAACACCAATTGTGTGGTGACCATACCAGTATGTGTACAAGGTAGGGAAAACTAAATATGTACCTTTATAAAGTATGGACATGAGATTTTATAGAGCATGTACGGATATCACATTCCATACTTGGCCACTTTGTGGATCGCAGGTTCTTGGGCTGGCAGGCTCAAAAACAGGCCTCTGTTGTTCCATGTCCTACAAATAGTACTCAGAGTTCCACGATATACAAATTGACAAGCGAACTTGCGGGTTGGTTGAGATTTTATAGAGCATGTACACTTTTTGGATTGCAAGTTTTAGGGCTAGTGGGCTAAAAAACGGGCCTGTATTGTTCCATGCCTTACAAATAACACCCAGAATTCTGCGATATACAAATTGAAAAGTGGACTTGCGGGCTGGATGGATCAACATTGTAGTTCTATTGAGTTCCACGATATATAAATTGACAGACGGACTCCGAGAAACGAGCAATACATACAAAGTATGTACTTTTATAAAGTATGGACATGAAATTTTATAGAGCATGTACAAATCCATTATTCCATACTTAGCCACTTTTTTGGATCACGGACTTGCAGGATGCCTAGCTCAACATTGCACTTCTATTGTCTCATGTGCTCCAAACAACATTCAAATTTCCGCAATATACAAATTGACAAATGGATTCCAGGACTGGCAGGCTCAAGATTGAATATGTATTACACATTACAGGTAATATGTATTGCAGGTTATCGGGCTGGCGGGCTCAAAATTGGGCCTATATTGTTCTATGTGTTGCAAACAACACTCAGAGTTGCACTATATACAAATTGAGAAGCGGATTTGCGGGCTGGCTAGCTCAACATTGCACTTATATTGGTCCATGTCCTCCAAACAACACTTGGAGTTTCACGATATACAAATTGATAGACACACTCCATGACTGGCAGGCTCAAGATTGAATATGTAATACATATTACATGTAATATGCACAATATGAAATGGGCAAGCGGGCAGTTGGGCTGGCGATATAAAAGTAAGTGGAAATCTGAACACGTGTATCCACCAATTTTGGACCTAGAATTTTTTCGAGGAACGAGTAATCCATACTAAATATGTACTTTTATAAAGTATGGATATGGGATTTCTCCTCTATTGTTATGTGTCCTACAAATAGCACCCACAGTTCTGTGATATACAAATTGACAGGCGGACTTCGGGCTGGGTCACTAAACATTGCACTTCTATTGTTCTGTGTCCTCCAAGCAGCACTAGGAGTTCCACGATATACAAATTGACAGATGGACTCTAGGACTAGCGGGCTCAAGATTGCGATTGTCTACATCTATAACATATAACATATATATTTTATATCTAACATTATCTAAAAAACATTATTTTCAAGAACTAAATTATTAATATTAAATATTGATATTGTACAATTTAATTAAATTTTTTTATCAAATGAGTTGCAAGCTTCGAGTTCGGGTCCAATTGTAGATCACCAAAGTTTCAGGTGCAAGATGTATACCACACACATGGGGCATGAGAGATGGATGGTGCCCACAAAGGAACCCGTGACAATAAAATCCGTGAACTATGAAAGCAAACGATGTTCGATTGGACTCGTGATGTAGAGATATAGATG
Organism: Picea sitchensis; assembly: GCA_010110895.2. NCBI lineage: Eukaryota > Viridiplantae > Streptophyta > Pinopsida > Pinales > Pinaceae > Picea > Picea sitchensis. Next base: position 20,515 of record SNQJ01S0236741.1, on the reverse strand, counting down.
GACATGAAATCTGCCACTCTGTCGTCTGGGAACCTATGAGCATAGACATGGAGTACCCAAGTTTTGGATGCAAGATGTACACTTAGAACATGGGGAACGATAGTTTGATAAGGCGTAGTTGGGAATCCGCAGGCATAAAATTGGCTAAGGAAACGAAAGCCCTCGGTTGGACTCGTAGTGCATATTTTATAATTCATGTGCAACACCAACTGTGTGGTGACCAGATCAATATGTGTAGAAACCAGGGAAAACTAAATATGTACCTTTATAAGGTATGGACATGATATTTTATAGATCATGTAAGGATATTGCATTCCATACTTGGCCACTTTGTGGATCGCGGGTTCTCGGGCTGTCAAGCTCAAAAAATAGGTCTCTATTGTTCCATGTCCTGCAAATAGCACCTAGAGTTCCATGATATACAAATTGACAAACGAACTTGCGGGTTGGCTGAGATTTTATAGAGCATGTACACTTTTTGGATCGTGGGTTCTTGGGCCGGCAGGCTAAAAAACCGGCCTCTATTGTTCCGTGCCTTACAAATAACACCTAGAATTTCGCCATATACAAATTAACAAGTGGACTTGCGGGCTGGTTGGTTCAATATTTTACTTCTATTGAGTTCCACCATATACAAATTGACAGAAGGACTCCAGGGTTGGCGGGCTCTGAGAAATGAGCAATACATACTAAATATGTACAGATCCCTTATTCCATACTTAGCCACTTTTTTGGATTGCATAATTGCAGGCTCTAAATTGGGCCTCTAATGTTCCGTGTCTTGCAAATAGCACCCAGAGTTACGCGATATACAAATTGACAAGTGGACTTGCGAGCTGGCTGGCTCAACATTGCACTTCTATTGGATCACGTACTTGCAGGCTGGTGGGCTCTAAATTGGGCCTCTAATGTTCCGTGTCCTGCAAATAGCACCCAGAGTTGCGTGATATACAAATTGACAAGCGGACTTGCGGGCTGGCTGGCTCAACATTGTACTTTTATTCAGTTCCATGCTATACAAATTGACAGACGAATTCTAGGGTTGGCGGGCTCCAAGTAATGAGCAATACATGCTAAATATGTACTTTTATAAAGTATGGACATGACATGTTATAGAGAATGTACAGATTCCTTATTCCATACTTAGCCACTTTTTTGGATCGCGGACTTGTGGGCTCTAAGTTGGGCCTCTAATGTTCTATGTCCTACAAATAGCACCTAGAGTTGCGCGATATACAAATTGACAAGAGGACTTGTGGGTTGCCTCGCTCAACATTGCACTTCTATTTTTCCATGTCCTCCAAACAACATTCGGAGTTCCACGATATACAAATTGACAAACGGACTCCAGGACTGTGGAGCTCAAGATTGAATATGTATTACACACATGAAGACAAGTGAATGTAGAGGAAGATATGGAGTGTCGAAGGAGGAAAAAAAAAAGAAAAGAAAGAAAAAACAGAGTTGCAAACCAGTTCAACAAATACAAACAGAGTAAACGAAAAACTATTGAATATGGAACATAGGCAGAAAAAAACGCACCTTTGCATGGATTCCTCTACATTTCTGGTTAGGAGTTCTTTGCGGTGTCTAGTTTTCCTATTTGTTTCTATGATTAAAATTACAAAACAAAATGGATATGAACATAAGTTAACATGTAAATAAAACACAAAGTACTATGTACATACACTAAAAAAAATAGAATAAGATGAATAGAGTAACAAATAGTTTTAGAAGAGTGTACCTTTTTTTATTTTTTTTGCATAATGTATATTTCATAATTCAAGCACAACACCAACTGTATGGTGACCAAAACAGTATGCGTACAAATCAGGGAAAACTAAGAAGCTAGATAATTTCCTGTTTTTTTTTGCAACAAGCTATACATATATGCTTTGAAACATAGAAATATGACTTTGCAATATGCTTGATGTATATCTCATAATTCAAGTGCAATACCAATTGTATCGTGATCATACCAATATGTGTCTAAGATAAACATATTGTATTGGGGAATGGGCACATTCGACCACACATGGTCAATAAGTGTGTTTTGCAGATGGCTTGTGTTGTTCAAAAGAAAGCGGAGACTGTATTTGCACATGTAGTTTTCCAATTCTTTTGTTCTTCCATTATTTTGTAGCATGTCAATATTGAAATCTCCTACAAGCACAATGGGTCTATTCAGATGGAAATGGCCCAATGCATTGGAAATAACATCTACTATGTTGGAGAATGTTGCATGGGGAACAACATACAGATTGAGTATTGGAACTTCTGTTTCATGGAAAAAAAAAATTGCAAGCACCATCTCAACATTCTTTTCTTCGATATGTATATGGTCCAAAATTGGTACATGTTTTTTCACCAATATCATCACCCCATGTGTAATGTAACTTGATATGCAATTATGATTTGGGAATTGTTTGTTCTGCATGCATAATGCCATGTATGTTTCCTGCAAGCACAAAATATCGGATTGCATTGTATCATAGTCATTAAGTATATCACCCATGTGTGCATTTAAGATGTGTGTGTTAAGCGAGAGAATTGATATAGATGAATTTGTTTCTATGAATTGGTAATCATAATGCAGTTGCCATTTTGCAGTGATCCTGATTCGTTCCATTTCAATATCAAATTTTTGTTTCACTTTGAAGTTATCTTTTGTAAGAGGACTTAGTAGATATAAGGAGTCTATTCTTATGGCATGGGACAATGTTGTGTACACAAGTCCATGCATCTGAATTCCAGCAGGCTGAAATGCAACATTATCAAGTGTTAGTCCTTGTGATATGTGGACTATACATGCACATGCAAGTTTAATCGAAAACTATTTTCGAATCTTCAGTCAACCTGTCTTTTCCGATGTCGATACTGGATTTGATATTCACAAAATAGGTGTCCAATCGCTTGCAGTTTTTGAATTATATAGATAAGACAACTTGCTTGTTTGTCTCTTGCCTATATGCAGTTCATGGAACTTAATCCAAAGGACATCAAGTTTTTTTGTTTTCGTATAGCCTTTGAGTATTCCATCTACACCATTGACCAATCCATCCTGTGAATCATAGTTATAGGCATATATTTCAACCAACATTTCTAATTTCAGGACAAGCTGCAAAGTTAAAGTGGTTGTATGTTCATGACCTAGCACATTTCCATGGTTGTCTTCTTCCAGGTCAATTGAATTGATGATGATGTCATCACCAGGCATGAGTGATAACATGTGCGTGTTATGAATTGCAACATCCTTATTTTTGTATAACAAGTAAGGGAATGTTGGATCTGTTGGTGTAGGCCACAAGCACCTGGAATTGATATATGTTAAGTCATCGTATGTTTGTTTTTTTTTCCGCATTCTATTCAGAATTACAATGAATGTTTCATCTGTCTGGCGCATTGTAGTATGCAATTCAAATCATTTAATATCGTCTCTCCAGAAGTCATGCATCACTGTTTGCATGTTAACGATAGGTTGTTCAAATATCAAAGAATCTTGGATGGGTTGTGCCTGGTAAAGATTCCCATAGAATACCATGTCAATGTTTCCAAAGTATTTCATGTGCACATGTTTTATGCTTCTTAGTCGGTTGTCAATGGAATACAAGAATCGACTTCCAAGAAAAGATGCTTCATCAATAAAGAAAAGTTGGAGTTCATCCTAAAACTTAGACAATGTATCCAACATTTCGTTGCTAAGTGGAAGAAACCGTGACTTGTTAAAAGGCATTAAAAATGCAGAGTGGACTATTGTTCCACCTGCATTATATGCATCTTTTCATGTGTATGCAACTATTAGGCCCTTTGGTTTCATAGGATCAGAGGAATTGTTTGAATCATAGATTCATATAAGCATTTGGAACAATGCTTTCACTGTGAATGTCTTGCCTGTTTCGGCTTTGCCTGTAAGGAACAAGTGCACACGAGTGTCCATGTTCAAGCGTTTTTTAAGCATAGTGTCCTTTATAATTGTTTTTTTTTCTCGATTCAACAAACGTCTTATTCTTTGGTATTCATTATTTTCAATTAGGAAAGGATGTTTTGTGACTTGAAAACCAAGATTGATACATTTTTCACTTCCACGTGCTCAAGGATGACGCAAATCCTCTTGTAAGTCATAGGACTCGCAAGGAGTTCTGGTTGTTTTTCGGTTTGTGAATGTGTCATCAGGATTGTTAGGGTTTTCTAGCTCATTAACTACAATTTCTAGATCACCCCATGTTGGATTAACATTGTAGGTAAATCTAGCTTCGTTGATGTGCACTATAGTATTAGAGGCAACATACACAACCTCCCATGTAGAGAAGTTATGTTTTAATGTCTCTTTGTTTTCATCGAACAAAACGTACAACAACAATTTTTCTCTACAATAGTTTTCATAGTCAGAATGCTTATTGTATTTGCAAAACCATATCACAGAGGGTTTTTTTCTTTTTGATATGGATGTACCATTTTTTTTGTAATGCGATACGAATTCTACTAAGAAGATATGCCTAATAGGATATGGACACTGGAGGTAATAATAAACAATAGAGCGACATAGCATGTCTTCTGAATTGTCGGGCTCTTGTTCTAGCAAAACCAGTGGTTTAATCATGAATGTGCGTTTCTCAAGTGGAGATGTGTTTATGAAGACACATTTTCTTGAACTACAAGTGAGGGGTAGGGAAAGTGCAATGTGAACTGCTTGCTGAGTAGACATTTGTTGAAGATTAAGCAATGTATTTCCAAGTGTGTGTATCATTTGTATGGCATCAATATGTCTTCTTTAATGGTCTTTGCGTATTCTTCTGAATGCAATTGTCATATATTTGTCAACCTTTGTCATATACGAGGTAGAGTACGATGTTGCAGCGTATGCATTGAGCATGTACTGCGCATCTGTATTTTCTTTCCACATAACTGGCATGTCCTTGGAGAAATGGTTGTTCCAAATATGAGAAAGTTTTCGTTTAAGGAAAACTATTGGTTGTTTAAGTGTACATTGTATGGCTTGGATGTACTCATCTTTTGATAGATTTAGCTCTGTCAAGAAGTCATCGAATCTGATCATCTCGTCAAATTCTCCTTGTTCTAGAAATGCGAACAAGGATTTAGATTTCTCAACAACAACATTGTCCTCTAAACTAAGTGTCTCTATGATTCTTGTAGCTCTCATTGGCGGAACGGGAAAGTTGTATCTACAATGCGAGTTTTTTCGTTTTCTACAACTTTTTGTATGGTAATGTCTATGAACTTTGGAAAGTTTTGGATCCAAATGTTCTGTGTTGCATGTTATGTATTTGTCCAAAAATTGCTCGATATTTGAATTGTTGTTAGCTCCATAGACTGGTGCACCCTCTATCCACAACAGTGTGTGGTCATGTTCATTTCCCCTATTCTAGAATTCAGTCACAAAAAAGTAGTACGATATTTTTCCAAAAAACATTTCATCATGGCATATCAATTGTCTCAAAGCATTTATTCTATGTCTATAGTACCGAGTACAAGTCATTGGGCCTTTTCTTATGAGGTAGTCAATGTCATTATTTTCCAGTGTATCGGTATGTTTTTTACGTTTCCTGTTCCTATGCAGGGCAAATATGAAAACCAACAATGTATCCCAACAATGCTCTGCACTTGTCATTGTGATGAAAAACGTTGGTGGGCCCAATTGTCGGATCATTGCAAAAATAGTTTTCTTATTTTGTCGCAAATAGTCAGGAGAGGTGCGAATGTTTTTGAAATCTATGTATCCAATATCAGATTTCATAATTTTTTCTAGGTTTACTTTGTACTTGACATCCTTGGCCAATAACTTTCTTCCTTGTAACTGGCATTTTCTTATTCAGGTTGTGATAACTTAGTCTACATTTTTTGTTTAAGGCCTGTATGGCCTCATTATAATTGGGACGAATTTCACGCATAACTTTTTTCAAGTTGTGATAAATTAGTCTAGGTTTTTTGTTTAAGCCCTGTATGGCCTCATCACAACTGGGATGAATTTCATGCATGAATTTTTTGTTTAAGCCCTGTATGGCCATATCGCAACTGGGAGGAGTTTCATTCGCACTAAAAATCAAGCCACACATATGCAAATTCAATGTGGTTTGGGTGGCATGGAAATTGAACCCTGAACCAGTGATATGTCCAAGCAAAGGTTGATAATGGATATGTGTTGTATCTATTTTCAATAAGAGGATGTCAATTGCTCGATCAAAATTTGAATCAATAGACCAGGAATGGACAGTGCTGTTCGACAACATAGGTATTCCAACAGAGGACGAACACCTTCAGTAACCACTCACATAACCAGATCAAAGATCAACACACCAATGTTTTCACGGGGTAAAACCCCTACGGGGAAACATCCACGGCCCCAGCCAACGCGACCACTTGGAGCAGTTTATTAATGCAAAGAAAAAGATTACAAAGAGATTTTACAAGAGAGTTTCTCACAATCGATCATCAGCAAATGACCCTCCATGCTCTTTAAGTAGAGATCATGGACCAATCGGGTGTTAAGCCACAGATCNGGTGTTATCGAAGAGGAAGTGTATATAGAGCAACCCCAAGGATTTGAGGTTGAAGATAGGAAGTCTCATGTTTGCAGATTGAAGAAAGCCTTATACAGATTGAAGCAAGCCCCTAGAGCTTGGTATGGCCATATACGCAGTTTCTTAACAGCTTAGGCTTTACTAAGAGTAAAGCAGACTCAAATCTCTACTTCAAAATTATGGATAATGAACTAGTAATCTTACTACTGTATGTGGATGACTTATTCTTAATTGGAGAAGAAAAGCTCATTGTTGAATGTAAAAAGAAACTTGCTGCAGAATTTGAAATGAAAGACCTTGGCCCAATGCATTACTTCTTAGGTCTTGAGGTATGGCAGAGTCCATAAAGTATCTTCCTTAACCAAGGGAAGTACACAGTCGAAATCTTAAAGAGGTTTTACATGCTAGAATGTAAGTCCATGAATACACCCATGGAAACGAGGTTGAAGTTGTTGGTTGATACTTCGTCAGACTTGATAGATGCCACACTGTACAG
>SNQJ01S0236741.1:0-13470 GCA_010110895.2 Picea sitchensis | reverse complement strand
ACCCTCCATGCTCTTTAAATAGAGATCATGGACAAATCGGGTGTTAAGCCATGGATCAATGGCCATTAAGATCAAGGAGAGTATGAACCGTCAGATCACTCTATGTCGGGAACATATCGTGACCGTCGGATTTCCTAAGTACAAATGCATACTAATGCATACTAAAGAAACACACTTTTACCTAACGACATATTAGACCAAGTAGATCTTAACTAACTCCTAAGTGTCTAAATATCCTAACAAGTGCCATCTGGCAAGGCCGACCAAACCTAGATATTTACTTTTAATATGATAGACAACCATTGCAAATGGAATCTGCAACCCTCCACATTTCCTTTTTCATATGGCAATGCCATGTTTACAAGGTATTCTTGCTAACTTCCAATTGTTGACATATTTTCTAGTAGATATTGCTAAAGGTGTTGATGCAAGCAGTTAAATGCCTATTGGCTGTCTCCTATAATTTCATTGCAAAAGGACTGTATAGTGTAAATCCACAACGAATGCACATCGAAATCTGTTGCTACCAAACAACAAATTGCATTGAACAGACTATCTCCACAATTAGACACAACAATTGTTGCTAGCTGTAAACCATGTCAGTCTATGCGATGCATAATCCATTTCCATTTCCATTCAAGGTCTTTGAAAATGAGGGACAAATAAATATGAGCTCCTTCAAGTTGCATATGGACAATTTTCTGTACAATAGTGGTTCATAATGACCACTGAAAACATTGGCATCATGGAACAAGATGCAATATGGATTGTCAGATGCAGTTTTGTTGAATAATAGATATCTTGTTTTTCTTGTCAATGACCATATTCCAATTGATATATTGAGCCAATTAGACAGTCGCTGTATACAAAATGTATCTCCCCAAAGTCCCCTCTCATGTCCAGGCAGAATTGGAGATGCAAACAACCGCATATTTGAAAAATACGTAGCGACATCATGTATTCAATACAACTGCCGAAGAAAATCAGATTCCAGTTCGTATTCATACGAGTCCAATGCCTCAATGTCGCCATTTTTTAAACATACCAAGAAATAATCTATCAATCCATTGCGTAGGTCGATCGATGAATAACGGAAATGCAGTAGAACCTGAAATGCATCGAAAAGACAATCCCCTACAGTATACGAGAATGCATCCATTCTAAAAGGGCCATTGCTATGCAAAACCTCATCAATGATGTCATGTATAATGGAGTGTGTATCTATTTCATATGACTCAACATCTATTAGTTCTTTCATCTTTTGAACTGTGATTTTGAAGTTGTTTCTTAGATACTTTCAGTTTGCATGAAAACAGAAAAAAGGGGAAAAAAAGAATAAAACGAGGAAAAAAAAGAAAAAGGAAAGAAAAATAGGAAAAATACAAGCGGGGAATTGCGTACTAATCCCCATATGTATCATTCAACCTTATTATTGTCAACTTCAATCCCCCCTAGTGCCCATAGAAGATGACAAGAAAACAAACCCGCACTGGAAAGTGAACCAAACAGAAGAAAAAACACAAATAAATAACACCATAAATTTACTGAGCATAAAGAATGATTTGAACCTATTCCTGGCATGCATCCTACAAGATTATTAGAGCCAAAAAAAATTCTGCAAAATAGAAATGACATGACAAAGACAACAGGTGGACGCAGTTTTCTGACCCACAAAATAAAAGCATTCCCTGCCTCTACACCCCGGCGGATGGTTCCCTCTTGTGATAGATCTGAACTAGTTTTCGAAAACCCCTCTGCATTGCAATTTTTGAAATAGCTATGGACGTGGCATCTGACATATAAAAACACATGGTTTCCAGGAACAAAAGTTAATAGCATAGAGAAAGATGGCCTCCAACAGAATTTCGAGGCAGGGACTCCCACCATTGAAAAATAGCAACAAAACGATGGCAGTTAAACTTACCTGTCAACGAGGGATGACAACAAATCAACCCCAAAAAACTACAAACCGCAACAACAGGTCCAACAACTTGCAAAGTTGAAGAACAACAAACCAATGAAAAACCACGAAGAGGTTTGTTATCACACTAAGTTGCCTTGGGTATTTAGTTTGATTAATACTTTTTAAGCCTTAGATTTTAAGTTTTTGAGTCTCGTCCTCTTAAATTTTGATGTTAGATTCATCTTAGAAGATTAAAGTTTTGAGTCATATTTCTTGTTTGGTCCTCATTTTGGTTTATGGTTCTAGAACCTCTTTAGCTCATGAATCATTTTTGGTCCCCATCATGACTTGTCCCTAAATCGACTCCTCCCATTTCTAAACTGATGTGACTCCTCTTCCTCTTCACTCATGACCTAGTAAGTATGACTCATTGTACTTGCTTACCTGTCCAATCATTTTTTGATTTGGAAGCGTTGCCTAATCATTAGGTAGTTCTGTAGCACCTGTCATGTTTATCATCCATCCACTCCAATTCATGATTGCCAATGCTGAGACCGTGTCCCTTGTTTTCAGTGCCAAAGTCGGTTAAACTTCCTTCAAAATATCTTGCATTTATGATCCTTGGTAACAGTTTCTAAATTTTGAAAAGTTCAACAGTGTTGCGCTGCGTAAGTTTGTCAGTTATGATTAGGCGACCACATGTCAACTAGATCTGATGCCGTGAGATATTCCAGGGCCGAAGTTTCCTCAATTTCATCCTACGATCGCGCTGAATATCTCAACAAGTGTCGACTTTATAGGTATACTGTGCAGCCTCCTTTGCATATTAATTTTTGCAGGAAATTTGTGCTCTATTTTTAGGTTTGTTAAGCCTACAGGCTAGTAAGCAGGCCATGGTTGCATACCTGTAAACGTCCTTACTCATTTCCATGGTCTGATTACTGTCGTTTTCTTTAACCATTAAAGTCGCATGCTTGTAATAGCTTATCCTCTGTGTATGTGTTGCGCTACCCAAAGGCGCTGCTCAAACCCTCTCTGTTTTCCTTCCTCCCTTTCATCCTATACAAAGAGCCATTCTGAATTACCCCTTCACAGTCTACGCTCTAAAAATCTTGTACAAGTCTAAAGGTCTATTTCCCATAGTCAAGCTCGGCTTTCTAAGCACTGTCAATTTTAAGGGCCATCTTTGTGCATTTGAAACCTGAATTGAAGCTTTCTGGTTAGTAGCATCCATTAAGCGTCTCAAGAACCCTCATTTCGAGTCATGGGGACCCCTCAGTCGAAGAAATCACACAAAGGTGGTAGGATAGTTAGGACAGAACCTGTGGAGATGCGCCTTTTTGACACAGAGCCCATGGCAAGAGAGATATTTCAAAGAGCAGTCTTAATAGTCTTAAGAGTAAATGCTAGCTTCACTCAGTGGTAAAAGCACTACCTATGGTATAGTCAAGGAACCTAAGTAAAATGGTTTGGTCATCATGGAAGGACACAATATGCTATGCACATGTTTAAGAATCAAAGACATTGCGTTTTGGCATTGCTACCCAAACATGTATGTAGCGCAACGTAAGTGGCGCTGCATAAAAGCATTGCGTAATATTCCACAGAGCGCAGAATTAATATACAGGTGCAACACAGTGGCGCTACCTACAGGTGCTACGTAATATTTGGTAGGGAGCAGGTTTACACATAGGCCCAATATATGCAGCACAAGGGTGCTACCTACAGGGGCTACCTAATATTTTAATAGAGGATAAATGTTGGTGCATATATGCAACATAGAGGCGCTACCTTATTTCCTTGTTCTATTTTAGGGTGCGCTATCGAGAGTTCCTACTCAAGGAAGTTTCCAGCAAACACCAAAAATCTAGGAGGACTAGCCCAATAGCCTTTGATAAGTTGATGATTGAGAAAGTTACAGAAGTAGCAGCTGGCATGTTGAGGACAACTACAGGCTCCAAAAGGACACATGGAAAAACAAGAGCTGAGCAACAAAAGATGATCAAATCAATTAGAAGCATGAATGGATTAGTCACCAACATTTTCCTGTTTTATAGCATAGGTTGTTTTCTTAGTTGTTAGAAAAAATAAATGTTTAAGAGATTTTCAAGGGAAGGAGGCCATCTCGTACCTCCAACTGTTGCTTCCCCCTTTTTTATAAATAGACAAATCAATTTCTTTAGTAGGTTCGGATGGTTGAGAAAGGCTCCCTTTATGTTGTAATATTTTGATGAAGTGACTATGATCTAGTGATGTACTAGACTTAAGAATTTTTGGCTAATAGAAATCAATTTCTTTTCCAGTCTATTTGCTTCAGTTGCTAAATGTTCACGCTTTGAAGGATTCACATGAATTGTGGTGGTGATGTGATGGTGGATGTTTGATCATTATATTATCATGATGCTTATTTAGCTTTCTTAGTTTCTGATGTCAAGAAGATCTTGTGATTAGAAACTTTCTTCCTTAGACTTTTGTAGACCTGATGTTTGTAGCAGTCCCTACACTCCTCTCACTCAAGTCTTCCATCTATTCATATTTACTCCCAAACTACTAGTAGAAGTTAGCCAAGACCTTAATTGCTGGTGCATGCTATCCCCGTTGTCTGAGTTAGAACATTATCATTTGAGTCCTTTTCCATTTGACATGTTAAAACACTCTATTATTCACATATAACTTGATGGGTACTGGGATTGCCTTCCATGCAATCTAAATGTGACTCCTAGTGCCAACATTTATTCTTGGCACCGTTTAAAGGAGTGATTCAAAGACTTTTTTCAACAGGATTAAAACGACATAGTATTCTAGTTCTAAAAGGTGGATTAGAACTTCCCGATTAGCGAGAAGATTGGGCTACTTTGTGACTCCATTGTTTTTCATCTGGAACCTAAAGAAAACATCTGAGATGTTACATTTGATGAATGGGAGCTTGGAATTTTTACTTGCTGATTCTACAAGTAGCCACGGTCAGTTGCCCCTAGTCTACTCTTGATACTCCTGTTGTTTTATCAAGTAAGATTCTTTTATCTTCTGTTGAAGTATCTAAAATGCTATATTTTGAAGATTTTCTTGTTGAATACTCTTCCTTTGAAGCTGAATTGAAAGAGGAAAGCATTTATATATTTTGTCCCCACGATATTGAGAAGTGTTTGGAGTCTTATTAGTCTTGAAGATTTCCTACTTTAGGTTTTGCTACCCCTCCTCTTGTTAAAATTTTTGTTGCCAAAGAAGTAGGAATTTCATCTCCCTCCTAGACCTTACCATCCTCTTCATAAACGCAACCTCAATTTTTTTTTTTTTCTGCTGATTCTACAAGTGCTTCTGGTCAGTTGCCTAATTCTACTCTTGATACTCCAGTTGTTTTATCAAGTATGCTTCCTCTATATTCTACTGAAGTATCGAAAAAGCTTGATTTTGAAGATTTTACTGTTGAATACTCTTCCTTTGAGACTGAATTGAAAGAGGAAAACATTTATATATTTTGTCCCCCTGATATTGAGAAGTGTTTCAGTCTTGATAGTCTTGAAGATTTCCCTACTTTAGGTTTTGCTACACATGTTTCTGTTAAAACGTTTTCTACCAAAGAAGTAGGAATTTCATCTCCCTCCTAGACCTTACCATCCTCTTCATAAACGCAACCTTCTATTGTGAAAACTGAACCCCCCCTTCATCCATTCCTTCCTCTCCTACTATACATACAGTCAAGTATCCTTCTCCTTCTTGTTCACCAAGAATCCAAAATCAAATGGCAGTTGTTAACCCCCCTGCTATAGGCCCTGTTCATAAGGATGTTCATAAAATAGTTCTCTCTGATTCAGGTTGTGATAACTTAGTCTACGTTTTTTGTTTAAGGCCTGTATGGCCTCATTATAATTGGGACGAATTTCACACATAACTTTTTTCAAGTTGTGATAAATTAGTCCAGGTTTTTTGTTTAAGCCCTGTATGGCCTCATCACAACTGGGATGAATTTCATGCATGACTTTTTTGTTTAAGCCCTGTATGGCCATATCGCAACTGGGAGGAGTTTCATTCTCACTAAAAATCATGCCACGCATATGCAAATTCAATGTGGTTTGGGTGGCATGGAAATTGAACCCTGAACCAGTGATATGTCCAAGCAAAGGTTGATAATGAATATGCGTTGTATCTATTTTTAACAAGAGGATGTCAATTGTTCGATCAAAATTTGAATCAATAGACCAGGAATGGACAGTGCCATCTGGCAAGGCCAACCAAACCTAGATATTTACTTTTAATATGATAGACAACCATTGCAAATGGAATCTGCAGCCCTCCACATTTCCTTTTTCATATGGCAATGCCATGTTTAAAAAATATTCTTGCTAACTTCCAATTGTCGACATATTTTCTAACAGATATTGCTAAAGGTGTTGATGCAAGCAGTTAAACGCTTGTTGGCTGTCACCTATAATTTCATTGCAAAAGTACTGTATAGTGTAAATCCGCAGCGAATGCACATCGAAATCTGTTGCTACCAAACAACAAATTGTATTGAACAGACTATCTCCACATCTAGACACAACAGTTGTTGCTAGCTATAAACCATGTCAGTCTATGCGATGCATAATCCATTTCCATTGCGATTCAAGGTCTTTGAAAATGAGGGACAAATAAATATGAGCTCCTTCAAGATTGCATATAGACAATTTTCTGTACAATAGTGGTTCATAATGACCACTGAAAACATTGGCATCATGGAACAAGATGCAATATGGATTGTCAGATGCAATTTTGTTGAATAATAGATATCTTGTTTTTCTTATCAATGACCATATTCCAATTGATATATTGAGCCAATTAGACAGTCGCCGTATACAAAATGTATCTCCCCAAAGTCCCCTCTCATGTGAAGGCATAATTGGAGATGTAAACAACCGCATCTTTGAAAAATACGTAGCGACATCATGTATTCAATGCAACTGCCGAAGAAAATCAGATTCCAGTTCGTATTCATACAAGTCCAATGCCTCAGCGTCGCCATTTTTTAAACATACCAAGAAATAATCTATCAATCCATTGCGTAGGTCGATCGAGGAATAACGGAAATGCAGTAGAACCTGAAATACATCGAAAAGGCAATCCCCTACAGTATACAAGAATGCATCCAATCTAAAAAGGCCATTGCTATGCAAAACCTCATCAATGCTGTCATGTATAACGGAGTGTGTATCTATTTCATACGACTCAACATCTATTATTTCTTTCATCTTTTGAACTTTGATTTTGAAGTTGTTTCTTAGATACTTTCAGTTTGCATGAAAACAGAGAAAAGGGGAAAAAAAGAATAAAACGAGGAAAAAAAAGAAAAAGGAAAGAAAAACAGGAAAAATACAAGCGGGGAGTTGTGTACTAATCCCCGTATGTATCATTCAACCTTATTCTTGTCAACTTCAATCCCCCCTAGTGCCCATAGAAGATGACAAGAAAACAAACCCGCACTGGAAAGTGAACCAAACATAAGAAAAAACGCAAATAAATAACACCATAAATTTACTGAGGAGAAAGAATGATTTGAACCTATTCATGGCGTGCATCCTACAAGATTATTAGAGCCAAAAAATATTCTGCAAAATAGAAATGACATGACAAAGACAACAGGTGGACGCAGTTTTCTGACCCACAAAATAAAAGAATTCCCTGCCTCTACACCCCGACGGATGGTTCCCTCTTGTGATAGATCTGAACTAGTTTTCGAAAACCCCTCTGCATTGCAATTTTTGAAATAGCTATGGACGTGGCATCCAACATATAAAAACACATGGTTTCTAGGAACAAAAGTTAATAGCATAGAGAAAGATGGCCTGCAACATAATTTCGAGGCAGGGACTCCCACCATTGAAAAATAGCAACAAAACAATGGCAGGGAAACTTACCTGTCAACGAGGGATGACAACAAATCAGCCCCAAAAAACTACAAACCGCAACAACAGGTCCAACCAATTGCAAAGTTGAAGAACAACAAACCAATGAACAACCATGAGGAGGTCTGTTATCACACTAAGTTGCCTTGGGTATTTATTTTAATTAATACTTTTTAAGCCTTAGATTTTAATTTTTTGAGTCTTGTCCTCTTAAATTTTGATGTTAGATTCATCTTAGAAGATTAAAGTTTTGAGTCATATTTCTTGTTTGGTCCTCATTTTGGTTTATGGTTCTAGAACCTCTTTAGCTCATGAATCATTTTTGGTCCCCATCATGACTTGTCCCTAAATCGACTCCTCCCATTTCTAAATTGATGTGACTCCTCTTCCTCTTCACTCATGACCTAGTAAGTATGACTCATTGTACTTGCTTACCTGTCCAATCATTTTTTGATTTGGAAGCATTGCCTACTCATCAGGTAGTTCTGTAGCACCTGTCATGTTTATCATCCATCCACTCCAATTCATGATTGCCAAGGCTGAGACCGTGTCCCTTGTTTTCAGTGCCAAAGTTGGTTAAACTTCCTTCAAAATATCTTGCATTTATGATCCTTGGTAACAATTTCTAAATTTTGAAAAGTTAAATAGTGTTGCGCTGCGTAAGTTTGTCAGTTCCGATTAGGCAACCACATGTCAACTAGATCTGATGCCGTGAGATGTTCCAGGGCTGAAGTTTCCTCAATTTCATCCTATGATCGTGTTGAATATCTCAACAGGTGTCGACTTTACAGGTATCCTGTGCGGCCTCATTTGCATATTAATTTTCGTAGGAAATTTGTGCTCTAGTTTTAGGTTTGTTAAGCCTGCAAGCTAGTAAGCAAGCCATAGTTGCATACCTGTAAATGTCCTTACCCATTTCCATGGTCTAATTACTGTCGTTTTCTTTAACCATTAAAGTCGCAGGCTTGTAATAGCTTATCCTCTATGTATGTGTTGCGCTACCCAGAGGTGCTGCTCAAACCCTCTCTGTTTTCCTTCCTCCCTTTCATCCTATACAAAGAGCCATTCTGAATTACCCCTTCACAGTCTACGCTCTAAAAATCTTGTACAAGTCTAAAGGTCTATTTCCCATAGTCAAGCTCAGATTTCTAAGCACTGTCAATTTTAAGGGCCATCTTTGTGCATTTGAAACCTGAATTGAAGCTTTCTGGTTAGTAGCATCCATTAAGCCTCTCAAGAACCCTCATTTCGAGTCATGGGGACCCCTCAGTCGAAGAAATCACACAAAGGTGGTAGGATAGTTAGGACAGAACCTGTGGACATGCGCCTTTTTGACACAGAGCCCATGGTAAGAGAGATATTTCAAAGAGCAGTCTTAATAGTCTTAAGAGTAAGTGCTAGCTTCACTCAGTGGTAAATGCACTACCTATGGTATAGTCAAGGAACCTAAGTAAAATGGTTTGGTCATCATGGAAGGACACAATATGCTCTGCACATGTTTAAGAATCAAAGATGTTGCATTTTGGCATTGCTACCCAAACATGTATGCAGCGCAACGTAAGTGGCGCTGCGTAAAAGCATTGCGTAATATTCCACAGAGCGCAGAATTAATATACATGTGCAACACAGTGGCGCTACCTACAGGCGCTACGTAATATTTGGTAGGGAGCAGGTTTACACATAGGCCCAATATATGCAGCACAGGGTTGCTACCTACAGGGGCTACCTAATATTTCAACAGAGGATAAATGTTGGTGCATATATGCAGCACAGAGGCGCCACCTTATTTCCTTGTTCTATTTTAGGGTGCACTATCGAGAGTTCCTACTCAAGGAAGTTTCCAACAAACACCAAAAATCTAGGAGGACTAGGCCAATAGCCTTTGATAAGTTCATGATGGAGAAAGTTACAGAAGTAGCAGTTGGCATGCTGAGGACAACTACAGGCTCCAAAAGGACACATGGAAAACAAGAGTTGAGCAACAAAAGATGATCAAATCAGTTAGAAGCATGACTGGATTAGTCACCAACATTTTCCTGTTTTATATCATAGGTTGTTTTCTTAGTTGTTAGAAAAAATAAATGTTTAAGAGATTTTCAAGGGAAGGAGGCTAGCTTGTACCTCCAACTGTTGCTTCCCCCTTTTTTTATAAATAGACAAATCAATTTCTTTAGTAGGTTCGGATGGTTGAGAAAGGCTCCATTTATGTTGTAATATTTTGATGAAGTGACTATGATCTAGTGATGTACTGGACTTAAGACTTTTTGGCTAATAGAAATCAGTTTCCTTTCTAGTCTATTTGCTTCAGTTGCTAAATGTTCATGCTTTGAAGGATTCACATGAATTGTGGTGGTGATGTGATGGTGGATGTTTGATCATTATATTATCATGATGTTTATTTAGCTTTCTTAGTTTCTGATGTCAAGAAGATCTTGTGATTAGAAACTTTCTTCCTTAGACTTTTGTAGACCTGATGTTTGCAGCAGTCCCTACACTCCTCTCACTCAAGTCTTCCCTCTATTCATATTTACTCCCAAACTACTGGTATAAGTTAGCCAAGACCTTAATTGCTGGTGCATGCTATTCCTGTTGTCTGAGTTATAACATTATCATTTGAGTCCTTTTCCATTTGACCCGTTAAAACACTCTATTATTCACATATAACTTGATGGGTACCGGGATTTCCTTCCATGCAATCTGAAGGTGACTCCTAGTGCCAACATTCTTGGCACCGTTTCTGGGGAACGATTCAAAGACTTTTCCCTGGGATTAAAATGACACAGTATTCTAGTTCTAAAAGGTGGATTAGAACTCAGTGCTTCGAAGATTGCAGACTGCACCTGGCGACTCCATTGTTTCATCTCTGGAACCAAAAGGCAAACATACGAGATCAAATACACAACTACCTTTGGTACCACCTGAGGCTGACCCAGAGAAGATAACAAGAAGGGAAAAGCTTCCCAATTTTTTTTTTCTACTGATTCTACAAGTGCTTCTGGTCAGTTGCCTAATTCTACTCTTGATACTCCAGTTGTTTTATCAAGTATGCTTCCTCTATCTTCTACTGAAGTATCTAAAAAGCTTGATTTTGAAGAGTTTCCTGTTGAATACTCTTCCTGTGAGACTGAATAGAAAGAGGAAAACATTTATATATTTTCTCCCCCTGATATTGAGAAGTGTTTCAGTCTTGATAGTCTTGAAGATTTCCCTACTTTAGGTTTTGCTACACATGTTTCTGTTAAAATTTTTTCTACCAAAGAAGTAGGAACTTTATCTCCCTCCTAGACCTTACCATCCTCTTCAGAAACTCAACCTCCTATTGTGAAAACTGAACCCCCCCTTCATCCATTCCTTCCTCTCCTACTATACATACAGTCAAGTATCCTTCTCCTTCTTGTTCACCAAGAATCCAAAATCAAATGGCAGTTGTTAACCCCCCTGCTAATAGGATGGATGCCATAGTG
Source organism: Picea sitchensis (assembly GCA_010110895.2). Classification (NCBI taxonomy): domain Eukaryota; kingdom Viridiplantae; phylum Streptophyta; class Pinopsida; order Pinales; family Pinaceae; genus Picea; species Picea sitchensis. Next base: position 2,221 of record SNQJ01S0236741.1, on the reverse strand, counting down.
GCTGCAAGATATGCTCCTCTACTTTTACCTCAGCCAGTGAATGCTCTTCCCCCTGGAGATTATTTGATATACATGCCTAATTTTATGGGAGAAGAATATGTAACAACTGAGGAACATCTTGTTTTCTTCTATAGCTATGCAGATATCCAAAATATTGGAAATGAAGATGTTTGGATGAGGGTTTTCGTCCAAGGTATATTTGGTGAGGCTAGGAAGTGGTTTAGGGGTCTGGCCCCTGGATCCATTACTGGTATTGAGGCATTGGGGTGACAAAAAGGATTTTTTGTACCACATCACTGAATTTGGATCTTTAAAAAGGAAAGAAGGAGAGTCTGTCTCTGACTTTTCTAAAAGATTTAACAAAATGTACAAGAAAATCCCTGATGAGATCAAACCCACTAAAACCATGGCAAAAATAACTTATGCCAGTGCTTTTGATTCCGAATTTTTCCTCCTTTTGAGAGAAAGAAGGTCACCTTATTTGGTTCATATGCAAGATGTTGCCTTAGAGGTAGAATCCAACATAGTGGCATCCGATAAACTCAGGGGAAAATCTGATAGGGATAGGAGAAAAAACAAAGATGAAGCTTCAACTTCTGATTACTCTGTTGTCCATTCTCAAGTAGATGAGATGACCAAATTAGTAAAATCTCTCTCCACTGAAATTGATAAATTGAAATCAGAAGGAAGACAACCATATAGAAATTCTCAAAATAGTGAAAACATAGGTAATTTCAGGATACCCAACAATGCTCCCCAAATCCTTCCCAGAAACAGAGAGAGAGATGATCAGAGGGTACAAGCTCCTTTTCAAAATAATCTAGTGGCAAATGAAGAAAAAGAGGAGGTTGAAGCTGATCCTGAGATTCATTGTTTAGGTGATACTTCCCCATCCCCACACTTGACTCAATCCTCTTATGAGAAATCTTTAATGGATATTCAAATTAATGAGTTAAGCAAGGGGGAGAAAGAAAAGGAGAATACTGGAAGATATAATTTGAGATCTAAGAAGAATGCATAAAAAACTGAAGCCCCTAATCAACCAGTTCAAAAAGAAGATCCTGCCAAGGCTTTGACAGTGAGAAACAAGGAAAAAGACTCTCAAAACCCACTAGTTCTGATCAAATATCCTCCTCCTGAAACCAGAGAGATCTTGAAGCCTTCCCCTTCCTTCAGTTTTGAGAATGAGATCTAGAAAATAAAGATCCCTGTACCTTTTTTGGAATTGATAAAAAATGAGGTTTTTAGAAAATATTTATCGAAAATGTTACAACCAGAATCATCTTCAAATGCCACTGATTCCATAAACCTGCAAGATGAAAAACCAACAATGATTTTAGGTACTTTGATAGAAGACAGAGATGACTCATCCCCACATTTTTATACTTCATTGAATATACATGATAAGGTGCTACACAATTGTCTCATGGATTTATGGGCATCCGACAATCTTATGCCAAAATCTGTTATGGATGAACTTGGGTTAGAAGTCACAAAGACCTATCATGATTTATATTCTTTTGACTCCAGAAAATTCAAATGTCTTGGAGTCATTAAGGATATGGTGGTGACCTTATTTCAGTTGTCCATGAAGAGTATACTTATGGATATTGTAGTTGCCGATGTTCCTCCCAAGTTTGGTATGCTCTTATCAAGATCCTGGATAAAAAGACTTGGGGGAACCTTGCAGATGGATCTTTCTTATGCTACTATTCCTATTTTTTGGGGAGAGCATATAAGACTTTATAGGGAAGCCCAATTGGCTTACATCATTAGTGATGAAGCAAACCCCACCAATCACCCTATTTTTTCTTTTGATACAGATCTAGGATCTAGTATTTTGCAACTCATCGATGCCCCAGAAGCCCCTTTAGAAATCAGAAAAAGTCCATCAATTTTTCTGAAGAGAATTCTCTAACTACTTTTGTCTGGAAAATGTTCTTTGATGGAGCTTCTTCCAAGGAAGGTGCTGGTGCTGGGGTGATCTTTGTCTCACCAACTCAAGAAACTATATCTTTGTCATATAAACTATAATTTGAGACTACTAATAATGTGGCAGAGTATGAGGCTCTTGTCTTGGGTTTGAGGGTGTAACACCCTGTTTCCCCCAGCTTGTAAATATAACTGGACTGGACAAGAACTATGGCAAATCATAAATATGAATATGTGATGTAAATGGACCTTGAGGAAAAGGTCAATGAATGTGAATAACATTTTGAAT
>SNQJ01S0236740.1:2743-16544 GCA_010110895.2 Picea sitchensis | reverse complement strand
AGTATAAATAGGAGTCGAGGGTATGAGAACCCTAGCTTGGATATTATTGTAACAGAGCGCTGCTCGATTGGAGGTTGCCCCCTCGAAGAGGCCTGTGAACATTGCTATCTGAATCAAGTGCTATTTCTGTTCAAGTGTTATTCTTGTTGCTATTTCGTATATCGGTTCGGTGTACTGTGAAGATTATGCTGGATATTTCACTGTTATTCTGTTATTTCTAGCATTTCGTTTCTGTTCTGCATATTTTATATATCTGGTATCTTGCAGAAATTGATACCTTTCCCCAGTGGAGTCACCAATCTGTTGCACCTCTTTCGTCACCTTCGTGAGCAGAATAGAGGTGCTTGCAAGCTCAGTTGGGTCTGCTGAGGAGGACAGTTGTAGAGAAAAGAGTTAGAGAAGAAAACAAAAACTAGAATTAAGAATTAAACTAAGAGATGCAATAAAAACAAAATTCATGAGCATGGGGACATAGAAACAAAAAGAACCAAAAGACCCATGTCACCAATGTTTGAGGCTGATCTATTGATGAAAACAAAGAACCAAGAAGAAAGGGGACTATGAGTCCCTTCTTACTCCAAGGGAAGGCTCTTGGACCCTCACTAGCTAGCTCTTCTTACAACAAAGAAAATGGAAAATGGTGATGAAATAACTCTTTACAAATCCACTCAATGGTGAGGTGGATTGTCCAATGTAATGGTGCCAATATGATTGTGTCAAGGATGGAGTCCTCAAAACAATAGAGGCAGCATAACATTACTTTGAATTCCTTGAGAAAATGAGGTGCATCTATGTCTTTTTATAACATTCATTTGGGTTATTGTTTAACTGCTTTGTAGTGTGAAAAGAGGCCAATTAGGGCATTATTAGGTTTTTGACCAACCCGCCAATTGGATCCAGCCCAGATTTGAGGGTCAAATCGGCTTGGGAGATGAACCATAAGTGGTTGGGAGGCCGACCACTTCCATAAATGCATCGTTTAGCAGGTGCGCGGATTTTTGCGCTATCAGTCGCGCATCGTGCGCCTATGCGCGATTTCTACGTTCCTATTCCGCGCATGTGCGCGCGCCCAATGTCTGCAAAGCGCTCTTCAATTTTTCACTACTTTGTATAGTTTTTGACCTTTTTTTAATGTTGTGGTATTAATTCAGGTCCATGGATGACTTCATCATTGTTTGACGATGTTGAGTTATTGTAACCATGTGCGGACGGAATTTCAGTGATAACAGTATTTTCAGAGAATATTTAGATAAGTTTGTCATTATATTTTTAGATGACATTCTTATATACTCTAAGTTGGAGGAATATCATGAAAAACACTTGAGGATGGTACTACAAGTATTAAGGGAGCATCAGTTTAATGCCAAATTGAGCAAGTGCTCATTTTATCAGAATAAAATTCATTATTTGGGACATAAACAAGACTGCTTTCAGAACAAGGTATGAGCATTATGAGTTCACAATGGTGCCAGTTGGGTTATCAAATGCACCAACTATCTTCATGTGTTTAATGAATGGTATTATTAGAGAATATTTAGATAAGTTTGTCATTGTATTTTTAGATGACATTCTTATATATTATAAGTCAGAGGAAGAGAATGAACAACACTTAAGGATGGTACTACATGTATTAAGGGAGAATTAGTTGTATGACAAATTGAGCAAGTGCTCATTTTGTCAAAAGAAAATTCATTATTTGGGACATAGTATATCAGTGGATCCTGAAAATATTGAGGCCATAAGAGGATGGTCAGCACTGAAGAATGTGACAGAGGTCAGATTATTCATGGGCCTTGCAGGTTACTATAGGAGAAAGTAATGGTTCATTAAGAAAATTCAAGTGATGATATGTTCAGTCAAGGAAAGGCTGAATCAATTTGTTTCAATAAAGAAATTGACGTTAAATATCCAATTTTAATTAGAGAGCATGACTGGAAATGTAATTTGATCATGTAGGAGTTGGATCAGAGGGATCTAAGTAATAGTGGAATGCTGAAAATTAAATATTAGCATAATATATGGTTACAAGTGTGCAAAGTAGATACGAAAGGTTGGGATGGAAAAGTACTCAAGACATAGAACAATCAGGCACATTGTTTTCTTTTGTAAGAACACCAGAAGATTTAGGAATCCGAGAAGAATTGAAGACTTCTAGGAAAAACAAAGAAAAGTGACACATGGAGAAAGAGGTTGTTGAAATTGTTGTAGCAACAAACATGTTATGGCTTGTTGGACAACCATACATAGTACAAGAAATTGACATGCAAATTCTTTTAGGAGCATGCTAGTGATGTATTAATAGTGCATACAAATATGAATTGGTGAATGCCAATTTGTTAATATACATATATAAAACAATAATACTAGGATTAGTCTACTGTTGAATATATTAATATGAAATCTGCTAATGGTGGTTGTTGTACCAGGAAAGAGAGAATTCTTACATGTTTGCAAGTGTTGCTACTATTGTTGCTGCATATAGAAGGAAGCAACATAAAGTTGAAGAGTGGATTATAAGTCTTATAATAGAAGCACGGGAGCTTCTATTGTTATCATCTATCCAGGTAGCATTAAATTCATTTAATGGAAACAATGCAGGTATGAGTTTTATGTACTCTTATTGCATAATTGATGAAGGGAAATTAGGTAAGAATTTCCTCATCCAGCTATATTTTATAAAATCATATTATTGTATTAGTTGAATGTATTGATGTGAATAAAATACCTCTAGGTGTGGTAAAGGCTAGAGGCATGTAATAATTATAAAATCTTTTTAGCTTTTGAATGCATACATTGACATAGCAACATGCCATGTTAATTGGGTATGATCTAATAACCAAGGCAATAAAAGGTATGAAACTGTTATAGGAATGGATGCGAGAAAATCTAGTCATGTATGAGACCATGACATGGTTGGTTATGAAAAATTATGGTTATGAAAAGGATATGTACCACACAAATATCCTATGAATTTCCTACTTCTAAATAATATTTGGACTGCAACCATTTTTCTAACACTAATGAACACCACAAAATTATATTCTTGGTCCAATGTTCGGGTCGAAAAGGAAGGCATCCAAACAGTTGAAAAGAAAATGGGAAGTGTATGGAGAATGTGTTAGGACATTGGCCATATTTCCGATTTACCAATGGTGAGATACATGACTTAGATATAGATAATTCTAAAAAAAAATCAATGCAAAGGTGCATTGAATAGATATGCATTGACAATTGCACTCATGCATAGTAAGTGGTAGACTTTCACTTGTACATGATAGAATTGTTATACTTAAATGCATTTGCTGAATGCGTTTTGTGAACGCATACACATATGTTATTTACTGGAAATAATTATACTAATAGCTAAAATGTTACAACTATTACTAACTCGTGGAGTTGAGAACATTTCATAAGTTGTTAGACATTGCAACAGGAAAGTTGCAAGTCAAGTAGTTGCATGAGCATTGACTACATGAAATTTTGTTCAAGAAATAGAGTAATAAATGCTAGGAAAAGGAAAGTATAATTGTTGAAAAATCCTATGCAGAGAATGATAATTCATTCTATTTAATAAATTATTTGATAGTTGCGATTGAATTGTTAAGTGTAGACAATTCTAAGATCACTTTGTAAGGTTTTGGTACATATTGCAATGAAAGTATAATGTACAGGAAACACTGATAATCTGTTGGATGAATGCAAGATGGAAGCATTGCAGGAAAAGTGGTATTCAATATGGTTCTTTTTGAAAGCCATAAGGAAGACTGCATCCTAGTATTGCAACAATCATGAAAATTATGAGATAGAAATTTCATATTTTGGGAAAAGTTGAATTCCTTATGAAATAAGTTTCAGTTCTAAATAATTTTTTTATAATGTTCTCTCATAATAATTGTATGTGTGTGATACATATGAGATAATATAGATTAACGTTGGAATACTTGGGAAGAACAAATATTTTTGGAGACACTAGAGCCCTATAAATGTAGAACATTGGTGGGGTTCTATTAATGAATTGGCGCTTTCCTTGTGTGTGAAAGACTTGGCAAGATGGATCACTGAGGGACTGTGTAGTAGTGAAGGAATACATGAGCCTAGAAGGGTGAGTGAAAAAAGGAAGATACAACTCAAAAGTGCTTATGGAATGATAGCTATAATTATGAGGGTGTGTATGAAATAGAGAAATTGACTTCCAACTATAGTATGAATACATGAATTGGTGCTTGGAAAGTAGAGCACCAAGAAGACAACAAGCTTCCAATAGCAAAGGCTTGGAACTTTTTGAGGAATTTTGAATTGTACATGGTATATAATGCATTGAGGATAGTGCATAAATAAGGGTAGGGGAATGTAATACCCCTTGGCTAAACCCCAATGGTAAATGTAAATGTAAATGTAAATATGTTTTATAGGATGATGAGTCAGGTTATTATAGGCCATAAGGCTTATGTGATTATTAGAAAAGAGAGACTAGATGCTAAAGGCTAGTGAGCCTATTCTTGTAATATGTAAACACTCATATCATTAATAAATTACATCGCTGCGGCATACCAACCATACAAATGAGTATGGGGGACTAAACTCCACTAGGAAGGGAAAGGGGGGGCTAAGAGCCTAGGAAGGGGCTAAGCTAGAGGGATTAATTCCAAAGGAATATTATAATATTATTCCTAAAGACTAAGGTGTGGATAATTATTTTATCCTAAATTCTAAGGATGGGGACAAGTGGGCCAAAGTGGATCTCAACCTAACAAGTGTCCAATTTGGGACATGCATACAAAGAGTTTGGGCTTAGTGCACGAACCATTCATTTTGGCATTCATTCCATTTTCATTCCATCATTTTTCTGGCCTCTCCATCCTGCACACACTCCTTCAATAGTAACCCATACCTTTCTGTCACTAACAACGCACCTATACCATACCTGAAGGATGTTGCTACCATCACTTGCACCTTACCTGAAGGTTGTTGTTTCCATTACCTATACCTTACCTGAAGGATGTTATTTCCATCACCTGCACCTTACTTGAAGGTTGTTTCTTCCATTTACATGTACATGGTTGACTGAAGCATTGGATTGAAGAACTGGGTTGTCAGGCCTGTGGGATGGAAGAGGCGGGTTGTCATACTCGTGGGATTGAAGAGGCAGGTTGTTAGGACCGTGAGAAACTCTCTCCAGGTGAGATAATTGTTGAGAATTGATTTCCTGAGGGTTCCCAACTTTAGCTACATTTCTTTGAGGCTTCCTGTCCAACTTGTTGTTGAAGCCCCGGAAGGGAAGTGAGGAAGTCAAAGGACTGTTGAGCAGAGAAGGGGCACACTTCCTAGGGTGGGACATACATGTGGGGAATGAGAGACTATGGGATTTTATTTCGAGTTGGCACCTGTCGTAGTTGTTCCTTTTGTCTAAGATACATCAACCTAGCTAGGAATCCCTTTACCCAGGTGGAGTTTAGTCCCATCTCGGGGGTGACCCATTGTTGAGAATTCTGAGAAACGTGGTCTAAGGTTGGGAGGATCATGGAAGGTATGCACATAGTTGGTGGTATTTTATAAAATATAAGTATCAATTCTGTGTTAAATTACTTGCTGCATTATTCTTTAAGTGTTTAATTTCATCGGTTTTTCCTGTGTGGGTTGTTTGTGTATTTTTACTGTTATTCCGCATGAATCTGGGAATTTTCTCACAATATTTGTATATGTTTAAAAATTGGTATACAATCCAAAAGTTTTTTATGGAACATCCCAGTAGGTGGTTGGGGATGCTACACTATGGCATCAAAGTTGATGGCAAGAGAAGTATCAAAGATGTGACTCGGCCTAGGTGGTTGGGTGGTGTTACAACTCCACTATTTACCAACCAATTACCATGATTGGAGACTGTACTTGAAAGGGATAAGACCAATAAGAACTCCCTTTGAATCCTATTTGTAACCTCATAAACCTCAGTTGTTGATGTTTATTACTTCCTTCCCACTCTCCTCCATTGTGGACATTGTGAATCATAATGAGCATACCCATGGAAAGAAAAACAATTGACCTTTCTAAGGTCCTTCTTCCTCCTCATATATGGAGATACCTCTCTATTTGTATAACCACCTCTTCTACCCTTCCTAGTATGAGCAATTAGGGCATAGTTCTCATCAAAATTGATTTTCTTCTTGTCATTCCTGGACTCTAAGCGAGCCTCTTCCTGGATGCAATCGGTCCATAGTCAATCAAAATTTGGAAACTTATCCCGTGCACAGATCCCATGGAAAGATGGTTCCGAAAACCCTAAAATACCATTCAATGCCACATTCACCAATTTTGTGTCTTCAACTGCCTCACCAATGACTACAAGATGATCACGAGAAAGCTAGAAACTATGTCCGAGCTGGACATCTCAATTTCTCTAAGTTGATGCCTCAATATTAACGTCTGACTTGTATTCCCGATTTGGCACAAACCTACCAAAACATCCCACATGTCTTTGGTTGTCTTCTTCTCTGATATGTGAGGAATAAGATGATATTTTATGAAGTCCAGCAATACCCTCTTGGCCTTCACTTCCTTCTTCTTCTGAGCTGTGAATTCCTACGGATCAACAGGACTTGGAACCACACCCTCAACAAACTCTTTGAGGTCATTATCCTCCAAAGTAAGGAGAACCCTAGCCTTCCAAGCCCAGAAATTTGTTTCCCCTTCCAACCTTTCCTCAATCTTCAAAGTGTTCACCATTGTGACATACCCAAAACAAAACAAGAAATATGCAACAACAAAACTGTTGTACCACCAATCTGTAGCAACAAATTTGTAGTTTCTTGTGTCTTAAGAGATGACCCCCTCTATTTTTTCAAAGCCTCAGCTCTGACACCATGTCAATTTTTCTCTCAACTAATTTCATATCTGAAAATTACTTCCAAGTGACCCAAACAATAAACCCTAGCTATTATCACTGAACAATTTTACACTAAAATTATTGACAGAAAATTACAACAACATCATAGATAAATCATCCATACACGTGAGACACAAAAAAAAAAATCTGTAAATTGTCAAATTAATAATTTCCTAAGGGAAAAATCAACCCTCTCAACCAGTCAAACTGAGGAAAAAACTAGTCCTCTTGACAAAACCAAATTCAACAACATTCTCGGGACAAATCCCAACTTACAAATTTGTTGCAGATAACATGTATGACCTATCGATGTCAGCCATATGACTGTTGATGTCATCTTGTATGTACCTGATACTTCCCTTAAAAATCCTATCATACAACCTCATGCATACACGGCAATCCCCATTGATATCTACGTACATACGTGACTGTCTCCATTGAAGTCCACGTACATGTGTGATTGTTTCCAATGAAACCCATGTGCATGTACATAAATTATTCTGTGCAGTTTGCACCACACATGTGACTTCTTCCCTTTTGTGGTTTTCCTCCACACGTGTAGCCTTTTCCTCACACATGTGATTTCCTTGCCAAGAACAAAAAATAAAATATCCATAACCCTAGGCCATATTTTCCAAAGTTGCAAAAATTCCCTTGTTGAAATCACCAATCTTCCTAGCACAAGTGTCGCGCTCACTTATGCTAACTCCATAATGTCACACTGAGATTTGTTACAATCTCTTCTCCTTATATAGGAGTCTAATGTGAGGTTTAGAAGCCCTTAGCTTACTCTAAGGATCCCTCCACTAAACTCAACATTAAATTAGAATATTTTATTCTTGCTTCTAGGTGTGAAGCCCCTACACAAGCTCACAAATCCCATTATCAAACCCATGAATCCCCAACTCAAAATACAAGGGATTTTTCACCAAAACGAAAGTGTAATCTGGTGCCAATGAATATTCCCACATTCCTGACTCTAAGGCCCCTTGTGGGAATACCTCCCAAAGCTAGAAAATATCAACATTCCCAATACTAGTCTTGAGAGAACATGGTATGGCATAAACTCCTCTCTTTTCCTTAGATTTCGGACCTTGGGGGACAAGTGGGAAACTCTTGTTACTCCCCCAAAGGCTCTTCCTAGACATTGAGCTCACATTCTCCTATGTAACATAACTAAAACAATATAGAGACTAGGTGACTAAGGCACGTAAAACGGGTAAATGGGATCTTATTAGGGATCTTAGAGAAATTATTTAGGAAACCCTCCCCTAGGGTGGTCTTGATTAGGCTCTAAATTATGCCCCAAGAAAGGTGTGAGTGGGGCCGTGAGGATCTTTGTTGGGTGTTGGAATTGTAATGGTGAATTTTTTTTCCTTTCTTGGCTCATTTTACAATTCCTTTGAACCCTTGGATATTCTCTTTTTCATGAAGATCCATGCAAATCCCATTCAAATAATACCCCTGCATCCATGTTATCAATGTTATTTAGTTTGTAGGTAGGATACTTAGAGTACATGTGGGGTCTAATATTTAGAAGGTGTGGCTTGCTATGTTTGGGATTACGTCTAGAGAAAAGTCACCTTATTTGTTTCAAATGATTCAGCTAGGTTCATGTGGGTCCAAATGAGTGGTATGCCTCCTTTCTCAAGATATTTACATTGCAATATGCTACTTTCTCCCCCACGTCCTCATATTATGCCTCAGAGAAATATTCAGACATGGACCTATATGTGGATTTGTATGATGATATTGTTCAATAATCAACCATTGATGTTTTCATCCTTCTTGAAGATTTCAATGCACATAGTAGGGATAAACAAAATCAGCTCCATAATAGATGTGAGGATGCCCTCTATCTCTATGAGATCGACCTAGATTTAGTATATCTTCACAAGGTATCAAATGATGGTTTGGGACCTATTTTACATTAAGGTATACACATTTTTCACCTTGGCGAGTCCCATGAGTTGATGATTCTGAATGGTCTCCCTTGCTTCCGAGCTTCTAGTATTTTCACTTGCTATCCTCATAGTGGTGATGTGAGTGTTTTTTACTCTGTCATGGTCAACCAAGAATTGATCTCATTTATCCTCTAGTTCTAAATTACTCTAATCCCTTTAGTGTACCATGATTTCCTCTCCTTCCACCTCCATATCAACCCACTCCCCTTTCCTACCTTTCCTCCCTTGCGTCCCCCTCAAGCCACCTTCTTGTTTGATGATAGATTTTGATTAGATGCCTACTCTTCCTACTTCCACTAGATCCTCCCTCCCTTGTCTTGTTTTCCATCTATTATGTTGGCTTATTCTAAATATTATATGATATCCTTATCCATTTTGGAAGTGTCCCTAAAATCCTATTCACATGTCACTAGGTATTCCTCCTCATCTATGATAAATCATGCCCTATGAACCATTGGTATGAATATGAGTGAAAAATATACCATCGACAGATCCACCACCAACTCCTTCTATCATGTCTCTTATCCCCATTTATAGAGATCTTATAATTTATTCCTTCACTAAAAGAAGAGTATCATTACTTTGTAGAGGAGACATGAATTGTGCGATACCCTTCTTCACTCTCCTAAAACATTTTGGTCTACCATATTTCCCTACAACTCATGCCTTCCCACAAAAATTGATCCCCAACCCCTTTACACCCATACAACCTCACTCTATGATGTCCCCAGGTAGCCTCATGTTACTATCTCCTCCTCCCAACCTCATATTTCTTATTCTTCTATATAGATATTATGTAGATTATGTGGGAGTTGAACAATAGTAGAGAAGTGGACAAGGAGGGATTCCAAGTGAAATTCTTCAAACATGTTATATGTTCTCTTATAGATTACATTGTTGATTTATTTAACTATGGTGCTTGTTTTGGTTGAGGTTCACATAGACATGATCCCACCACACTATTCACCTGATACACAAATCAAAGCCTCAAATTGATTTTAACAATTACATGATGATCGTGGTGGGGCACACTTTATCTAAGATTTATGATGCTACCATTAATTTGTAGCTATAAAAGGAGATTAAGACACATCACTCAAGGGATAAAGGGTAGTGTTGTCCCTTAAGATTCTCTAGGATTTCAATGGAACTATGTCGAGGCATCCCAGGGGATAAGACTTAGAGAAATCCTTAAATCCATGATGATAACAATATAAATTATGCAAAAAATTGTTGGTAAGTTTTTCTCTCTATATCTTATAGAACTCTCGACCCTCAAACAATACTAGAACCAATATCAAAACGTTCAACGTCAAGAGGCATGTTTCCATGAGTTCTTTATACAATTTGATTTTAAGTTGAGAATGGATGGATTCAAAAGAAATACAAACCAAGAGATGAGAGGGATGGATTCAAGAGATGAGAGGGATGGATTCAAGAGATGAGAGGGATGGATTTTACAAGAGAACATACACACAAAATGAAGCACAAACCAAAGCATAATGCAAGGGATGAATCTCGTAAATCCTACAACCTTGAAAATTGGTTTGTGTCTGAGGGGTTCTTCATCAAACAACCCGAGTATAAGATAATATTAAATTCCCCAAAGTGTTGACCCTAAAAATGAGCTCCTACCATTGATTTATAGATGTTTCTTCTTGAGAGAAAATCACTCGCTCAGACCAATACTGCTCCTTGAAAATGGTTTCTGCTTGTCCGAATCTTGATACTGCCTCTAGCATTTTAACCTCTTTTAGCTTCCAAACTGATTTTCATATGATCTTACCATGTGAAAATATATTTTTAACCCCAAAGCTGACGCATTGTTTTTGGATGGATTGTGTTTTCTTCATCTGATTGAGCCTTAATGTGGGTCTTCTTAGTGGTCTCAATGATATTTTGGTCTATTTCACTGGGACCATTGAACCATGGAATGATTTGGGTTACTGATTGTGTAATATTCCAGATATAAAAAGTATTCAAAATAGAAATAAAATGCTAGAAATGGTATATGAACAACAATATAACCAGAATAACACCATAGTAATACTGAAATGATAACAGAATAACACTAGAAAGAGCACTTAGATTACTGAAAGCAATGTTCACGGGCCTCTTTGAGGGGGAAACCTCTATTCGAGCAGAGCCATATTACAATAATATCCAAGCTAGGGTTATCATACCCTCAACTCCTATTTATACTAAATATGTCTATCAATAGAACCATATAGAGGAAGTTCCTTCTAGAAGCAGAAGTTTCTATTAGGTCTTCTGACATTCGACTTATTCTACTTTATTGCAAGGCCTTATTAATATTGACCTTTATTACATCAAAATACATTGTTCTACCTATGTGAGGGGTTAGGTCCCTAACATGTCCCCCCCCCCCTTAAAAATATCCTTGTCCTCAAGGCTTGAGATGTGGAAATTACTGTAGAATGGTAGATGGTTCCCAAGTGGCATCTGTTGGAGTTGTATCTTTACACTAGACTAACACTTCCTTGATGGTTTGTTGATGTAGGCGATGCTCATGCTAGTCCAAAACTTCTTGTGGTTGTAGCCAAATGGAACCTTCTTCGTCCAACTCGAGAAGGTTGGTTTGAGTTTGGCACTTAGTTCCAATCACCTTCTTCAAGTATGAAACATGAAAAACTGGATGTAGCTTAGAATGACTGGGAAAAGCTAACTGATAGGCCACCTATACCACACGCTTCAAAACTATATAAGGACCATAAAATTTGGGCACCATCTTTTGACAATGTTTAGCCTTGAGGGAAGTTTGCTTGTAAGGTTGCAATCGAAGAAACACTTGATCCCCTTCTGCAAAATGATGTTCAAAGCGACCTTGATCTGCTTGTTGCTTCAAGCGATTTTGGGCCATGACCAAATTCTCCTTGAGGGTATGGAGAATAGCCTCTCGAACTGTAAGCGGTTGGTCAACCGCATGGACCTTTGAGACACCTGGTAAATATGAGAGAACTGACAGTGGATTTTGTCCATATATCGCTTCAAAAGGAGTCATGCAGGTAGTTGTATGGTATGAAGTGTTGTACCACCATTCAGCTAGGGGTAACCATTGAGCCCATTGATTTTTCTTTATTAATGAAAAACACCTCAAATATGTTTCCAAACACTTATTGACAACTTCTGTTTGACCATCCATCTAGGGATGATAAGCTGTGATGAGATGCAATTGGGTGCCTTGTATCTTGAATAGTTCTTGCCAAAAATTGCTGGTGAAAGTTGGGTTGCGATAAAAAACAATAGAATGCAGCATGCCATGAAGCTTGAAGACCCGATCCATGAAAATTTGAGCCACTGTGGATGCGGTAAATGGGTGTTGAAGAGAACATAAATGAGAATAATTGGAAAGGAGATAAACTACCACCACGATGATTGATTTATTGCCCGATTTAGGTAATCCTTTAATAAAATCCATAGAGATATCCCTCCAAATAGCAGGTGGAATCGAAAGCATTTGTAGTGTGCCAGGATATTTGATTATTTTTCCCTTGTTGCGTTGACACACATCACATTTGGCAACAAAATTATGAATGTATTGTTTCATACCATCCCCAAAAAAGGAACGTTTGACCCTGTCATAGGTTTTGGTAAACCTGAAGTGCCCAGCTGTGGGTGTAGCATGAATCTCAGAAAACACTGTGGATTTAAGTTTTGACTATTTACTTAAATACAAATAGCCTTTGTATCGAAGCTCATCATGGAACCAAGAGTACCCTGGGGAAACTGGAGAATTGGACTGCAATTGTTGTATCAGAAGTGAACTTTTGGGATCTTGTAGCCATTCCTGGCGAACGGCTTGGACCCAATCTAGTACAATGAAGGAGAGAGAAAAAAGGGAGCCTTCATCTTCATATTTTTGAGAAAGTGCATCCGCCACCACATTGTCTTTGCCTTTCTTGTAAATGATCTCATAATCATATCCAAATAGATTAGTCATCAGTTTTTGTTGCTCCGGGGAGGAAATGCATTGTTCCAGAAAATACTTGAGGCTTTGATGATCTGTCTTAATTTGGAAGCATTTCCCCAATATATAAGGGCACCACAAATCAATGGCATGCAGAATAGCCAACATTTCCTTTTCATAGATTGATTTGCCCAAATTTCATTCAGACAGTTGTTTGCTGGTAAATTCCAAAGGCCGACCCTCTTGCATAAGGGCAATGCCAATACCTTTCCCTGAAGCATCACATTTCAGGACAAAGGTCTTTGTGAAATCAGGAAGGGCCAGGACCAGAGTGGTGCACATGGCCATTTTCAAGGTTTGAAAAGCATGAGCAGCTATTGGATTCCAAGTGAAATAATTCTTTGTTGGATTACTAAGAGGGGGGGTGAATCCATAATAGAGAAATTTAATCCTTTTTAACCATATAATCCAAGTGTTATATCAATGAAGCATTATCATCCAATAACTGCAGAGTAAATAAGCAAATGAACACATGAAAAAACATACACATACACAATACACCAATTTTTTACGTGGAAACCCAAATCGGGAGAAAACCATGGAATGCCTTTTCTTATATGTCTTGAAGAATTACATTCAATGGAAGCACCAAATTCCTTTGTTTTCCAGCTGCAACTGGAAGGAGACTCCAACCCCCTAGTTTCTCAGGCTACAACTTGAGGGAAGCTCCAACTCCCCAATTCTCTGGCTACAACTAGAAGGAGGCTACAACCCCCTATGTTCTCTAGCTACAACCAGAAGGTAGCTACAACCACCTGTCCTTGCCTTGTCCTGCCACCCTGAAGCAGAAGTAGAATTATGGAACCACTGTCAACCTGTCACTGTGAGATATACCACTGTCAACCTGTCACTGTGAGATATACCACTGTAAACCTGTACCAATAAATCTGAACCATGCATCAAGCTGTACCTCAACCTGTAATCAACTTGTACCATAAACAAGTGCATCAACCATGCACCAACCTGTAC
>SNQJ01S0236739.1:0-13802 GCA_010110895.2 Picea sitchensis | reverse complement strand
AAAAAATAAGGTTTATATATTTCCTATGTTAAACATTACCTTTTTTACAAAAATTTCGAAGTCAACTAACAACTAATTGAAAGTCAGCGATGAACTCATCGCTATAGTCCCTGCCCTTGGCCTTCCGGCAGGGACTAATAATAAGTGCAAAATACCCTTTGAACATTCATTCATTGTATATATTAAAATCATATATACCTTGAGACTTCTCCTAATCAATATCTAATGGTGAAATTAAAGATTACTCACCACTTAAATTAAAATGCTTACAATATGTAATTTAAAATGCTTACAATATGTATGGGATACTACTCTTGGCCACAAAACTATTTACACAATGCTTCCAAATACATTTCATTAACAAATCTCTTAAATGATAAAATTAAAGATTATTCACCAATTAATTTAAAATTAATTGCTTACAACATGTATGAGATACTAGCCTTGGGCACATAATTATTTACACAATACTTCCAAATACGTTTCATTAACAAATCTATTAAAAATTACTTCGTGACCACCATTTATCTTGATGCTCATCTTTTGATACTTTATGTTTTATTTATATTGATATTATGATCAACAAAGAAAAAATAAAATTTACAAAATTCCACTTACTCACCTTTATGAAAAATTCCACTTAGTCACCTTTATGAAAAATTCCACTTAGTCACCTTTATGAAAACTTTAGGATACCTTTATGAAAACTTTAGGATAGTGGCTCTCACATCAACAAAAACCTTGAGGCCACTTGAAGTGTATTGAGGATATGCTTTAACTTGTTTCAAAACTTAGAATTCAAGGACGCACACTCATGACAAAATCATATAGTAGCCATGATAATTTATTAATCTTTAATGAATGTGACATTACATTTTGTTAGTTCTTGATTGCGTTGCAATAACAAGAAATACCACATGCTTAAATGTTATACAACACCTTTCATTCATGTGATTTCATAAGCCCCTCTTACAAAATCATAACTTAATATATTCTATTTATTTTGCATAAATAGAATAGAATTTATAATTTATTTATCTCTATGTTCACTATAGACTTTTATGGGAACATATAAAGAATTAAAAAAATATTTACATTCATAGCTTTGATTTCATTAAGTTGAAGATGTGTGAACCTATGATGTACTCATTTTATTTTGTAGTGTTTTAAAATATCTTTAATATAAGCGCATATCTATGTTGTTGGGAAACTTAACAAGTGTAAGCTACTCAAATCTTATGCCAAATTAAGCATTTAAATTTTTTGTATTTCTTCATATATTAAATACACATGCATTTCATCTTCAATTTATCCTTTTATGAAAAATAAGTATAGATGTTCTCCTTAGTTTATATTTTTTAATGTCTTTATTTTTATAGCTAGGTGATGAAAACTTAGTTTAAGACAAATTCTATGTTTTTTTTTATGCATAGGGATTTTGCCTTGGAGGTAATGTTGTTATGTGTAAATAGTCATTGGGTTGATCTCACATTCAATGGATTTATTTTATCATCAAAATTTATGTCAATCCGAATTGGTTATAAAATTCAAAACTTATACACAAAATTTCTCTTTTGATTTCAAAGCACTCGATTCAATTTCATTTATGAGAACTCATAAGAAATTCTTTTTTTTTTCTTTATTTCGTTATTGTCCATATACAAATGGTAGACTCAGTTGCATTTCATTGCAGCATCAAATGTTACATACAACATAAAAGCACACGATTTACAAACAAAGTATTTAACCACAATCATTAACTCTTAGAACAATCCTTATATAGATTTTCAATCTGGTTATGAGAAACTTTGCTTGGAATTTAGTCTCATAAGAACCTGATCGTAACTCTATTTTTGGTTGGGTCATCACCACCTTGACTACACAATGCATATCATAAATTTCAAACGATCCAATGTCGCTATAGTTAGCAGTGTCTTGGAGGTTTGTTGCTATATTATAACTATTCTATAGTACTCCAAGGTCGAAATGTTGACGTAGTGCATTTGTCTGATCTAGATAAGATCACTCCAAATCAAATCTAGATCATTTGATGTAAACAAAAACATAGAGTGCGAAATTCTTCAATATTATACACTGTGGACTTATAATCATGGGTTGATCTAGAACCCGGATTCACTGCAACAATTAAACTCAGCCAATATTATGATCAAACGCTTGATCTCAAGGCATAAAAATTTCCCATCGAAGTCTACTTACTCACACATAAAATCTCACATAATTCTAATAATTTTTTATTAGAAGGAATGAGGATAAACAACAATAGAGATCGATTAATTTCTCTAGTCTCTTGAACCTTTACAAACCCTCACATTGCTCACTCTACACACATATCACATCTCACGCACTCTATCTGTGCATAGCAGAGTTTTTTTATATACAATATGAACTAGATTGATCCATACTATGGAAAATATGATCCAATCTAACCAAAAATACACTAAAACTCTAATTACCTCACAACGATCCGATTTTTATCCTAGAAGATAGGATCAGATGCAGATATATATCCTAAATTATCGAACTCTTCAACCTCTTATCTAATTTAGACATAACTATTAAATCCATAGCATAATGCCTTATTCTTCTAAAACATACTAGACTATTACAACTTAAGAAAATAATTAAAACAGTTACAATGAGGAAACCACATTCCTAAGACTTTTTAGAGGTCAAATATTAAGTTGATTTTGGGAAGATGCTCTTTCATTAGACTCATGGGGAAGAAAAGACTTGTTCTTGGGCTTGTTGTAGTAGTTCTTCAACACTTGTAACATATTCATAAATTTTTGTTGTTGTCATCCAAATGGTATCCTCAAGTGGTTGTTCTTTCCACTTGATCAAGTATTGGAAATACTCTTTACTTATTGTCTTCTTTACTACCTTTTGATTCAAAATAGATTCAATCTATTTTTGTTGTGTTGTAGGTAGTTTTTTCTCCCAATCAATGGTCTAAATGTTGTCAATGTCAGGTGCATCTCTCAAACTGTTTGTTGTTTCCTTGAAAGGGTACAAATCTTATATATTAAAAATTGGAGAAATTCCAATGTTACTTGGAAGTTTTATTTCATAATCATTTGAGGAAAACTTCCTCAACACTTTACATGGTTCAATCTCTTTAAGTTTTAATTTGTTATACTCCCCTCTAGGAAACCTTTTTTTTTTAGGTGTGTCATGACCAAGTCCCCAACTTCAAAATCCAGTTGTCTTCTCTTCAAGTATACTCTTTGTTTGTACTTTTTTTGTTGTCCTGTAGCTGCTACTTAACTCTTTCCTGCAATTCCTGCATACTTACTGCAAAATATTCACCATCAACACTTCTAATTTCTTTTTTTCCTAGATCTATTAATTCATAAATCCCTCTAGGATGCATTCCATATAAAATTTAAAATGGACTCAAACATGTGCTCCTATTAGGTGAATCATTATATGCAAACTCATCTTGTGCAATTACCTAATCCCACTTCTTGGGATGTTCACCTACCATGCATCTTAGAATATTTCCCAAACTCTTATTTATCACCTCTGTTTTTCCATCAGACTGTGAGTTGTATTTTGAGCTAAATTTAAGATTGGTTCCTAAATGTTTCCATAAAGTTATCCAAAAATGACCCAAAAAAATTGTGTCTCTATCAGAAACAATACTTTTTCGCAAGCCATGCAACCTGGCAACTTCTTTAGAGAACAAATTTGTAATATGGGTTGCATCATTGGTTTTCTTACAAGCTATAAAGTGTGCCATTTTTTAGAAACTATCAAAAACCACATAAATAGAATCATTACCTTGTTGAGTTCTTGGAAATCCTAACACAAAGTCCATACTCACATAATCTCATGGTCTGTTTGATATTAGTAATGGATGATACAATATTATAGTATTATGCCTCCTTCCTTTTGCATGTTGACAAACCCTGCATCTTTCAACAAATTTCTTGACATTAGTTTGCATAATAGGCCATAAATAAAATGAACTTAGTTGAGAAATTGTCTTGTCCTATCCAAAATGTGTTGCTAATCCACCACTGTGTTTTTCTGCCAACAAATTTTCTCTCATTGAACATCTTGGAATGCACAATTTGTTTCCTTTTAAATAATAATCCTTCTTGTATCAGACAATCCAACCACGGACTCGTGTCTCTGCTTACTAGATTTTCACACATTGCATATGCATATTTAAAATCTACATCATCTTTATACATTTATTTCAATTCATCAAACTCCAAAACATTTATTTGAAACTCATGCAAGATTAAAATGACCCTTCTTAATGCATCCACCACCTTATTTGATTGTCCACTTATGTTTTAATAACAAAAGTAAAATTATGCAAGAACTCAATCCACTTCACATGCCTCTGATTCAATTTGGTTTGACTTCTTATATATTTCAAGGCATGATTATCAGTGTAAAGAACAAATTCCTTAGGCATGAGGTAATGCATCCATTTATTCAATGCTTGTATGATGGCATAAAATTCCTTATCATAAGAAGAATATTTATGTTTGGCCTCATTTAAATTTTCACTAAAATAAGCAATTGGTTTCTTTTCTTGGCTTAGAACAACTCCTATTGCAGTCCCACTTGCATTATATTCAACTTGAAAGAGTTTAATAAAATCGGGAAAAGATAAAATGGGTTGTTATGTTATCTTCTTTTTTAACAATTTAAAACTTGTATAAACTTCCTATGTCCATTTAAATGGTTGTTTGTTTCCTTTAATTGTCTCAATAATTGGAGCACATCTTCCACTAAAATTTAAGATGAATTTTTGATAAAAACTTGCCAAGCCATGGAAACTCCT
Organism: Picea sitchensis; assembly: GCA_010110895.2. Classification (NCBI taxonomy): domain Eukaryota; kingdom Viridiplantae; phylum Streptophyta; class Pinopsida; order Pinales; family Pinaceae; genus Picea; species Picea sitchensis. The sequence continues at coordinate 8,983 of SNQJ01S0236739.1, read as the reverse complement.
TACCTCAAAAATAATCCTTGGAGTAGGCTAGTTCATGATATCCTTCACCTTATTTTGATCCATCTTCAATCCATCTCTTGATATCACAAAAGTACCCAAATACACCAACTTTGTCTTCAAAAAACTACACTTTTCAGATTGATTAGTAGCTTCTCCTGATGCAATTTATTTAAAACCAATTGTAGGTGCCTCAAATGTTCTTCCATAGACTGAATGCAGACCAGAATATCATCCAGGTAAACTATGACACACTTACCAATGAATTATTTTAGTACGTCATTCATCGGCCTCATAAAAGTGCTAAGGGCACTGGTAAGTCCAAAAGGCATTACCAACCATTCATAAAATCCATCATTTGTTTTAAAGGTTGTTTTCCATTCATCCCCTTCCCTAATCCTAATATGATGATACCCACTTTTCAACTTCAGTTTGTTGGGCTCCAGTTTTGTCATATTTCTTTCCATATAAATAAACTCATCATTACACCTTCTCCACACATTTCATCCATAATATATCCCTAATTACACCTTAAACCTCCATCATCTCTTGTTATTCATCCGATGTGGTTAATACACAATTTTCCATATTTTTAGTGATTAAAAGGATGATTATACAATATTTTTGTTGATGATGGTTTAATCTGATGTTTTTGTGTCCAAACAATATGTTCTCACACTAGAAGTCATCTGGTACCCACACTAGAGGTCATCCGGTACTCACACTCCAAGTCATCTAGTACCAGAAGATTCTATAGTCATCTGATACCTGCACAGTCATCCAATAACTGCACAGTCATCTGGTACCCACACTCCATGTCATCTGGTACTCACACTCCATATCATTTGGTATTCACACTCCAAGTCATTCGGTACCAGAAGGTTCTATAGTAATCTGGTACCTGCACATTCATCTAGTACTCACACTCCATGTCATCCGGTACCCACACTCCATGTCATCCGGTGCTCACACTCTATATCGTCTGGTACTCACAATTCAGCTCGTTCGGTTGAAGAATGTTCCAAAAACCATCCAATACTAAAATGTTTTGTTCATTACCAACATCAACAACCGTCTCGTACCAGATATAGTTCGAAATTTTGGAAAACTTCTAGAGGAAAATCAAGGACATGGGTTTTGTCCAGAGTGAAGTCTACATGTGTTTAAGTCGAGAATAATTCACCCAAATCACACGTGTGGACCTGCAACTCAAGGGGAATGATTATGCAAAAAATAACAAATATCTCAAACTGCCAATGTGCGCCTCAATTTCCGTGTAGATGGCATCATATCTAAAAATTATACAAAATTGTTTTTGTCTAGAATATGGAAAATCAAGTAATGCGTGAGCACTTTTTCAAAATGCGAAATAGTTTGGAAGATATGGGTGGATCCCTAACTCGAATCTACCCAAATTAGAAAAAAACCCATATTTTTGTGATTTTGCTCTAAAATTTGTAAAATTGGTTTTAACCAAAATCTGAGTTTGGGTGATTTGGTTCTATCATTTCCCTTTAGAATTCATATATAAATAAGAGCCTCATAGGGATAAGGAGGAGCCATTATTATTATTTAATTTTTTTATTTGGGAGAAATTCATCATATTAGAGACATGAAATTGATGACCAGAATGTTGTAATAAGATATTTTGATTTCTAATAAACAAAAACAGTTCATGGCTGAGATTTGATTCATCATTCTAGTTCCGATATGAATTAGTCTTCCAAGAGCATGCCTAGGTTGGGTAGGGCCCCTTGATCCGGGTATGTCCCTATTGCTATTTCTTTTGCTAATTAGTTTATGAATTTTATTTGATTTGATTTCCATGCACTGTGTGTTTCAATTCAACAATTTGATTTTGCAATTGGTTTCACGATCAACTCGAATGAATGCCCTTCCACTCAAAGCATCATCATTATGCCTTTAGCCTCAATCATACTCCATTCACAAGCTTCTAATATATGTGTTTTCATGTTGCTCTATTTATGTGCTTAATGATTATTTGACCAACGATTCACTTCTTTGCTTTAATTATGCCCATTCATGCTTGATTACTTTTCCATCTATTTGCTTCTCGCATTATTAAATAGTTTTTTCCCTTCCTAGTTGTGTCAAATGCATACAACAAAGTTTTGATCTTTAGTTCGATATTTGAATTCATTTATGAATAGAAGACACAAAAACATAGGTACAGAACTGCACTTATTATTTACAATTTAGAGTGTGTACCATCCTTCATGATGTGCTTATAGATTGATTACCCATGCATGGGAATTTACATTTGTTTATGAGAATATTGCCCCTCTCTTTTCTTCATTCTTTGCACCCAGAACTTGCACATTAGCACATACCACCCATTATACATCTATTCATTTTCATTCATCCTCTTTCCTTGCTTGTTTGATTGCAAATCCTCTAAGTTAGATAATTGTCACCAAGAATCCATTTCATTTTCTTCAACCATGTTTCTAGATTTTTATTTGATTGTGTACATTCATCCTTTTGAGTCAATTATAGAAGCATTCCTCCCTTCTTTATGATTATTCTTTGTTGAGTTCTACAGTGTACATTGAAAATTCTATGTTCATCTCTTCTTATCCTATCTAACATTCATCTTTCTTGACATAGCTGGTATTTCTTTTCTATCACATAAGAATTTCAATTCTTTGCTTTACATCTCTACAATATCATCTTTACTTATTCCTTCTCCTTCTTCTCCATGATTGATGCATATGACTGTGGAAGATTTCAAGTTTAGATTTAATTTGTAGCCTTGTTTGATTGCCTTTTGTTTAAAATTGATTTTAGATTGCTTTCATTAAATTTCCTACAGTTTTCTTTCAAATTGCTTTATTTTCCTATACCTTTGGATTCCTTGCACTTTAATTTCACATAGCTTCAATCACCAATGGAAAGATTAAAGGTCTAACTCATGAGATATGGCCTTCCCACGTTGGAATTCTTCCTAAGGTGTTAGTTTCTATCATGAACTTCATTTATGTTTGCTTGTTTCTTTTATTTCATTTAAGTGTGGATCCGCTATAGGAAATAATCATTAAAAGATAGAAAACTTAAGTAAGCTACTCATGATTAATCACACAAACATCACCCTGAGTGTGAAAGACTGTGATCTAGGCCTTTATACCACTAAGTTATTCCTACATCCTAGTGATGAATCCTTAGTGTTAATTTCCTGCAGTGTGGGTTTGAAGATTGTTTTACCGACATTAGAATAGGCTAGACTAGGCTTTGATCCTACGTTTCCTGCGCCTGCACCTCGAAGCTTACGAGCCCCGGTTGATAATTTAATGTGGAAATTATTATTATATATATTTATCCCCTCATTTTGGCGTCGTTGTCAAGGATTAGAACATAGGTAAGTTTCTTTTATTTATCCAAAGCCTTGATTGTTCATTTTCATGCAAGTGTGTTTATTTTCATGCAAGTGTGTTTATTTTCATGGAAGTGTGGTGTGATTTTAAGGATGAACTAAGGGTAGAGAGAAGACAGTAAGACGTGAGGGAAGAGCCCACACATCCACTTTAGTGAGGTTGCTCCAAATTTAGGTTGTCCTCTTCCTTTGAGTAGTCATCATTTGTGTTTTATTAGCATTAGCCATTTTTTTATATACATGAGAAGAGAAGATAACTTGTGTGAATAGATAACTTGGTGACACCGGGGTCCTAGTAGCATGGTGGCACTTTGAGTATATAATTTGTTTGCTTACATTTTCTTTCAGTTCACTTCCTTTTCATTTCTTTAGGATTAAAAATAAATAAATAAAATTGGGTGTTGTAAGAACCCTAATCCATGTGTGAGACAGGACCCATCAACCAACAAGATGGATTCAAATATGATAATGAGTTTGGAAGAACTCTCAAATCCTAGCAACAACTAGGATCTCTTCTTCTCAAAAAGAGAACATCTTGACAACAGTCAGGAACCTATCTACTTCTCCAAAAGACATAGAAGAAGTCCTATGAGCCATGCCTACAAGAAGATCGAGAAACCTTCATTGATCAATTTGACCAATATACCAAGGAGATCGAAGACTCGGGGACCATATCTAATCAAGAGAAGCCATTAGAACCTGAGATCAAGGAGGCTAAAGAAAATAATACACACAATGATTTAAATGAAGAGGTGAACCAAGGACACAATGATTATATTGAACATTGGTTCCAGATGACTATCAGATTGCACCACAACTCTCTTCTTCAACAACTCTTCACATCATATTATTCAAAATTGTTGGTTCATCACGTTCGAGTATTTATTACAGTATATTATACAAACCTGAATGTGAGTATATTTATGATCCTGTTACACACATGGCTTCATTGGAAGTATTCATATACTTGAAAATGGGTATTTTCTTAGGTAAGGTAGGACAATAAATAAATAAATGTTGCATGTAGTTGTTAGTTTGGTGCAGCATCACTTTTTATGTATTTTTCAATTATTGTAGTTGTCAGACTGAGAAACTAATCTTAAGGGAGTTTGTTGCCCCAAAATTTTCAATATGTTTTTCAAGTTGATAATTAGATTTTTTTTCCATGTTTTCTAAATAAATTAAGCTATGCTGATTTGTTGGAGTTTTACAGGTATCTTGTTTTCGGTTGGATTGGGAGAACATCTTCATGACTTATTCAGGGAAGTAATTTCATTTCTTTTGGTTATGTTGTTTTGTTAAAAATATCCTTTATTCTAATCCTTTATTACCTAAAACAATTTTGGAACAACTGAATCTCTTTTTCTACTAATTCCTTAAAAAATGTTTTTCTTTTAAGACTGTTCTCTGACCTTTATTAGTTTTCCTCTACTATTTTCTGAATTGTTTTCATTGAAGAAATTTATAGTTTAGGTAATTATTAATAATGAAAAACTAAAAAGAAAAGAGTTCAATTATCAAATCCAAGACCTCTTGACATAACCAATCATTTTTAGTTCTTTTAGATATTTATTTTCCCTTCTTTATACAAAATTTCAGATCATTTATCATAGCAGTAACTCATAGCCCTGTCTTTAATTATACCATGGGATTACATAAAGTTAAAATTCCATATTATGGGGCCCATAGGCAGATAGTACAACCTAATCTAATCTCAAAGTTGGTCAGTAGATCATCCTTATTAAAGAGTAGCAGGAGAGTGCATGAAGTTTCTACCCATGGGAACACTATTATAATCTTATATGGAGAAGATGAACTTTAGGACTAGAGGAACCTTTAGGTCATTCTCTCATGGACTCATCCACCACACATTAAGTAGGTTTGACCATGATATGTCTTTGGACTAAATCTCAATACATAAGTCTATTTTTCATGCGAAGAATCTTTTATTGGCAATATATAAAATATTGTAGTGTACCTTTTGCTAGACCGAGGCTTATAACGCACAATATAACAATCGGTATACACTTAAGTTTGATTTATATTACACATGCAGTCCAGTATATACTCCACATGCATTTACACAATTAAACACACTTAAATCTCAAAGTAAAATATATAAGTTACTGCTACAATTAAACAAGCCATAACATTCAGTAGTAATTCATTTACACAACAGAAAACATGATACATAAACAACTCAGTCATGCAAAACATGATCAAAGCATAATTCAGAATACTTATCTTTTAACAACTGTAGAAATCACCAACCAAGTGCAGGCCTTCCACGAACCTCCCAGCCTTAGACCACACTATTCATCAACTCAACAGTGGGTCACCCCCGAGCTGGGACCGAGCTCCACCCCAAGGCAAGGAATCCACATTCAGGCTGAGGTTACAGGGAATTCAGTCATACACAACCACCAGGAAGGAAGCTCTCCCAGGAATCTCCCTCGCTCACTGCCCACAGACCCTCATTCCCCACATGCATGTTCCACCCCAGGAGAGTGCACCTTCTCAGTCACCTGGACAGTCGTTCGGCTGCCAGTCTCCCTTACCTTGGGTTACAGGAACAGACCGAACTGGAAGTATCCGGGCTCTATGGCAGCTACAGGGTTCCTTCCAGGAGTTCTCTCCTCCCTCTGCACACTCTCTCACCTGGAGGGAGTCGCACACAGGCCAACAAGCCTCACGCAGTCCAATACTGCGTGGTCACAACAACCCACGGGGAAAACAGACGCGGGCTTCCCAAACCGGTTCAGCAGTCACAGGATGATCGCACGGTCATGATTTCGGAACAAGGTTCCACGCACAGGCTAGCTCAGCTTTTCCCCAACAAACAAGGATTCTTCCACTCGAGTCCAACACAGGCTTCCCATTTAGGGAATGCGCACACGAGATTTCTCAGAGAAAGACACAGACTCCATGCTCACTGGACAGGGGTGTACACGAATTCTTCAGGACAAACACATGCTTTCTCTTCTGTATCCGAATTACACGAGGGTCTCTTACAGAATGGCTTCCCTTCATCACCCTCAGGACAGTCGGATCAAATGGATGAGAACCCCCCCTCACGACTTACTTCATCTGTTTTATTTGCATGCACCAGGGTTGACACTTGTCACCCTGGGAACTGCATGCATTCCATCCATACGCATTCCTCCCACCACTTGGGAAATCACGTGTCCTTCCAAAAGGACTTAGGATAAAACCATATGATGCACATATATTTTTGAAACAATAATAAAATATTATTTCCAGGTTTAAGCCCCTAGGCTTAGCCCCTAAGCTCATCGCTCAGCCCCTTTCCCACCTTCCAGCCCCTAGTTCCTTTCCCACTCTGTGGACGCTCAGTCCCCCATCACTCATTCATCGTGGTCGGTCTGCACTTGGCAGTGTTTATATTTTATTGATTATTCTGCATACATACAAGTACAATAGAAGGCTCCTGGCATTCAAACACTTAGGCTTCCTGGCCTAACAAACACATAAGCCTTCCAGCTTATACAAAACTTGGCTCACCAACCTATAGAACACATTTACAATTCATTGCATATATCATGATCTGTAATGGGGCTCGGCCTTGGGGACACTACAAATATCTTCCAACCCAATACCATCACATCCCGTAAAAAGGTTTTCAAAGATGGTTCCCCATTCACTCATGTGAACACAATATATAAATTTTATCTTAAGGGTAAAGTTTGGGACAAGATCCTTTGATGGAAAATGGGTGTAAAAGGCTAACCCACTGAGATACTGAACAACTCTATTGGTAGCGAGTATCGGCTTGTGGTATGACTAGGAAAACCCATCGGGGTATTGAACAAGCTCATGGGAAATGGGGCATTCTTCTTGGGGAGGATATTTCTTAGATGTCAAAATTGCCCCATCGGGTTACTGAACAGGCTTGCTGGCAATAAGTTCTGATTTTGATATGCCTAATCTATATTTGTCTGTATGAACGATATACTTATGTAAATCATTAAGAAGAAGCATGCATGGTTGAACTAAAGGTTAAATAAAATCCATCTATTTTCCATTTGATTATAACCCTAAGTTGACCTTAAGACCTTATCATCCAATTTATACTATATCTAAGATGTATTATCTTAAGAGTGGGACCATGATCTTAGAAGCCTAATATACTCAACTCTGAAATTTATCTTCATTACTTGAATGACTGTAAATCTTTTTAGAGTGAAAAAGGTTGATTGGTTTCCTATGGGGCTTTCATTTGTTGAGACTACTAATAATCTTTTATTTTCCCTCCTAGAGGAGAAGAAAAAAATCCCTACTCTAATTTATAAAGGGCTCTCTGAACATAAGTGTTGCTAATCTTTTGATGAATTTTGTTTAATCAAGGAAATATAAATATTTTCTCTAGAACAAAAACTTGATTATACATTTTTTGTGGGTTATGCTTGAATTATATTGATCAGTCATAGAGGGGGAATATTCATAAGTGATCTTCGAAAATTGTTCAAATCTAAATTTTCAAAATGTGACATTAGATGTACTTCATGTTATGATCATTTTATTATATGATCTTATGATTTTCTCTCTGTGTGGACATGATTAGCACTCATGGACTTTGTGCCAACAATTCACTAGCAGCTCTCAGATTTATGTTCTTAGCAACTTTTAGATTGGTATCAACAAAAGCTGGAAATAGTTTGTTTTCTTGTAGTCGCATGCCACTCAGTCTTAAGTAGTTTGCATGAGGACATGCAAACTATTGGGTTTGGGGGAGATCTCTAGATCCCTTACAAATCTTCAGATTCTTGGCATATCTCCAGCATCTCCAACATCTTTAGTTCATCTTAGCCAGTTTTTTTCATGATCCAATAGATCATCTTCTGTTATCTTCAGCTCTCATCATCTTTTGTGTAGATCTCATCAACTTCATTGTCTTCAGTAGATCTCAGCCTTGCTTCACCTCATCTTCAGTTTTCAATAGTCCAAATCATGGTTCCACAGATATGTCATCATGTTCTGCATAGTTTCCACTTCAATGTACATTAGGTAACTTGAGGTAAAACAAGTACACATCTCTTTTGTTTACTAAGAATTTAGAAAACATGATGCATAACCACTATTACCTACTCCACTATACGTTATTACCACTTAGAAAGTATGATAACAAAAACTCAATAAAACTTCTACTTTCACTCCACCAGTCGTAGTGAATAATATACTTTGATGATAAGACCAAGTAATGAAAAGGAAATATGTGGTATACAAATACAAAGCAATATCTATAGTGTTTTCTCTTCTTACATCATAAATAATTCTTAAGTCATCTCAAAGAGGATGAAGTCATTGATATCTATCCAAACAAAGAACCACAAATTAAATATTGGTCTTAAAATTGATGTCCAAGTTCATACGGCCACCATCAACAACATTTTATAAACCATTATCCATATGCACACCATTCACCATCACTCTGCTACCTCATCCACTGATTGTCCTCCATTTTTATGATAATTTTGTTTCTCTGTTTGAAATCAATCTGTGGCAGTTTCCAAAGTGTCGCTCCACAAGAACCAATACCTACACAAAAGAAACATTGTCACATAAATCTATAAGTAG
>SNQJ01S0236737.1:0-13802 GCA_010110895.2 Picea sitchensis | reverse complement strand
TTATGTTGCTTCTGGATAACAGTGGGCACCGCTCTCCTTGCTGTCACTAATGCATCACCATTGTTATCAACAATAGCCAGCAAACCATCCACTTCCCTTGTTGCTTGCTGAAATCTACTTCGCGCAAAGGGAATAACAGTCTGTCATCGTCTATGAGAATTAGGGTTTCTGTGAGCTTCATTGCCCCTTTCATTATTTACTTCTTCGATCTCAGAATGGCCTGCATAGAGAAAATATGATCTCACTTTTTTAATTCAAATAATCTATAACACAAAGAACTTTTGGTAAGCTTGTGTCAAAACTCTTCAAGAACATAGAGGCTTTCATTTATTTATACAATCTCCTACCTAGTTTTTTTATCAGCAGTGACCTGCAAACGATCCGCTTCTCGATAACAGTGGGAAAACTGTTCACCGCGCTTCTTGCTGCAACTAATGCATCATCATTGTTATCAGCACTGGCCTGCAAACCATCCACTTTTTTTGCTGCTATATGAAATCTAATTAGAGATCCCCCAATAGCAATCTGCCGCCGTCTACCATTTCCGATTTCGTTAGGAGAATTAGCGTTTCTCTCAGCTTCATTGGTCATTTCATTATTTAAAATGATAGGACTTTTTTCAGCTCATCTCAAAGCTCTTCAATAACACATAGCCTTCCCTATATTTATATGATCTCTCCCCTACTCAAATGATAATCTTTCACTTAATCAAACCATCTATATAACTATTTTTTAAAAATAAAAAATTCCACATTTATTGAAAACCATATATATAAATATTTTTAAAAATAAAAATTCCATACTTATGTTGCTAAAATTCCATACTTATGTTGCTCTATGTTGACTATGTGGAGACTTATTTTATTTTTTAAAAAATAAAATCATACTTATTTTACACCAAATTAGCAGCGTTGATCAAAATTTAAGTTTTCTCGAATTAAAATAATAATAATGTCCACTTAACTAAAAACAAAAAATCAAGGTAAAAACAAAAAAAAAAGATGCTCAATTAAACTAATAACCAATAATAATAAAAATAGAGTTGTGCATTAAATAAATCAATTAAAAATAACAATAATAGCAACTAAACATGGATGAAATAATAATAAAAAATTACATCTTAATTATTATAAAATTAAATTGGGGGGTTCTATCACTATTTTCTATGATTTTGCTGATTTGTAAGAGTTTTTTTTGGAATAAAAAAATTGGGTCCTTATATCGTGTTATCACTCTGTAATTCCCAAGAGGCGTAGGCGGTCAGGAGAGAAGCAACATCAAAACATGATCCAAGGATCCATTACTCAAGAATCCTGATATAACTTTGGTTAGAATATGATATTAGGCTAATTATATAGAACATGGGTTTGTTTATGCAGGTAGATGAGGTACAACTAAAAATTATGAGTTTAATCTTGAGTTGAAAACATAAAAACCTGCAAGCAGAGAGAGATACATTAAAACCAATTTTGTTCTTAATCTTCTCGGAATAATTAAGAGGAAGATATTAATTATGATAATAGAAAACAAATCAAAAAGGATGCACATCACTAAGGTCAGCGAAATAATAGTCACAGAATCCCACCACAAAATAATATTGAATTGATGAAAATACAAAAGCTCAGTGAGTTCCTTTACAAAAACTAAAATCATGAGTGCCCCCATTGATCAACTGTACACATTTAAATCCTTTAATTTATAAGACTCTCCCAGATAGGAGGTGGATTAACCACCTCTCATTAGAATACTTTAAAATCCCTAAAAATCTCGAACTGTAAATTTTTCCAAATCTCTCGAAAATAGGGGTACGCTGAGATGATTGTTTCTCCCAATAGGTGATACCTAGGAATGAACTGAAGGAGGTTATTGTGGATGTGTATGTTCTATACAGAATTTTTGGTTTAACGTCAAATTAAGCCTCCATCCATTTTGAAACAAACTCCACAAAATCAGGTATGGAAAATTGAAAAACTAGCAAAATGGTGCTAGAAAATGGATTATATTCTCCTTCTCATGAAATTATTTCAAAAATGATAGAGGTTTGTTTCCTCATCCTGTCGTAGAAAAATACTCTTGGTTTTTCAAAATCGTTTTAGATTACTAGAATTGCCCTAGAAATACAACACCATTAGTAAATGTTCGAAAACTATTTTTTTTAAGTAGTGGTATTAGGATATTTTGATGTGGTAACTGGTTTTTTTTGGGTGGGGGCTGGCTTGTGGAGATGACAAGTGTTTGGAGCTGGTTTTATGAAACAACTTTGTTTAACCCCTCTAATTAAAGTTAGGATGTGAGGGGTTCTTAATTATTTTTAATTGATTGATTTGAGGTTTATGTGGGATGTGATGTGATGTATAGACTTAGGATATATTTGTTTATTAATGTATCTTTTTGTGTTTAGTTTTTATTTTATTTTTACATTTATTTATTTAGTTTTCGTTTTTTAATATTTTTATATGTTTTTATGTTATGTTAATGATTTAATGTTTGTATTTTGTTTATATGTATTTTTTAATATTTCATTTTGTTTAACCTATATGTTTATTGTATTTTATTAATATTATTTTATTTTTGTATGTTTAATTTTTTTTTTTTTTTTTTTTTTTTTTTTAATTAATTAATTAGTAATAATTAATTAGTTTAAAGATATTCTAACTATACTAAACATTACCAACTTTATTAAACAATTGATGTTTCTTTTAACTTCGGTTTGTTTATTCGGGATGAGTGGCGTGTGAGATGTACTCAATGGGTCAAAAGGACAAAGGAATGAGAGCGCAGCAGTGGATGAAGGATGAAAGCAGTGATGGAGGATCGTGTGAAATGGATGGAAGGGGAAAAGGAAACAACCGAGACTAGCAAACCATATGTCTTCATCACGAGAGAAACACCAAATGGTAGTTGAAGAATCAAGTTACCTATGATTCTAGGACCCCAACATATTGATTCCAATTGAAAGATTAAAAAAAGACAGCATGTCTACATACACAAAATGCATGTGGCTAGATGTAGAACTTATTACATTGCTCTTCTTGGTTTCTTGAGTTACAAGTCCCCGAAACCATCAGAATAGATCATCTTCTTGACTTCACTTGTAGGAAGATAGCAACTGAATTGCTTTCAGCCGAACCCTCTCAGTTTCATTGTGGTCACATCAGAGGTTGAATTTTAGGCTGATCGTTACTCCCATTTCATGATTATCTTACCGGTATATTGAAGAACCGAGTCTTCCCCCTTCTTCCAATACTACAATTGCCGGAGTCCATGAGACCAAATCGTGATCCGAGATTTCCTGGGATCAAGTCGAGATCCTCTCGCATTTTGTGACTTTGACGGGTAGACAACCTCCTCAGGAGCTCGACTCGTGTTGTGGGTTCCATAAATCATGCACCAATGGTCTAGATCTTCTCGAGCACCAATGGTTCAGATCTCGTTGAGAACCAACATTCTAGATTCTCTCGCACTTTTAGCGACTTCGCGACTTTGGGAGAAAAACTCCTCCATTCTCGTGACTCTCGATTGTCGATCTCCTGAAAACATCTCACCATTGGATAACTTCATCACTAACGCTATCAGTCTCCCTCTCTCATGAGATTCTGATCATTTCTGACTTGGAATAATTTATAAGTAGATAGAAGTGCTTTCCTGTCAGTTAGGGCCATCCATTTTCGTAAAACTCCTCACATTGGAGCGAGAGGTGACATTTTGGGACTTCTAGAATGTGGAGAATAATTTGTTGAATCAGTCAACCCCTACATTCCTCCGGTCTCTTACATACTTTGTTTCAATTAAAATTTGAGATATTGGGAGGCTTAGAGTTAGAGAGGACTTAGAAAGAGCCTAGAATTTTAAGAGACCAGCGGTATGTGGGAGTAATTTTTCCTAGATCTTTGCCATTCAGGGATTTTGTTGCCAAGTCTATTATGATGCTAGAGTCTCCTTCAAGGATCAGATAAGTGAGGTTTGGATCTAGAGCCATTTTCACTCCTTTGATCAAACCCCAAATTTTTCTTGAGTTATTGGTGTCGCATCAAAATTCTCTGCAGTTAGTCTTTGTATTTGGCCCAAGTTGTTTCTCATGACCTCTACATAGCATGAGTTTCTAGGATTGCCTTTTGATGTGCCATCAAAGTTGAACTTATAGAAGCCTGGCCCTGGGTGGGGGAGCCACTTAGAGGGGCTGAAGGCTTTTGAAATTTTTGGGCGGGGCTGCTGAGGAGGGATTGAGTGAGAAAATCAGAAGCCTCAAGAGTTAAGGAGAAAGAGCTCACTTAGATCAGTGGGGAAGTCTTCCTTGGCCCATAATTGGTGAAGAAGAGTTTCACGGAGATGTAGAAGTTGTATTCTAGAAGAGGAGGTGAGAGGAGAGGATGGAATGAAAGAATACTTTTGTTCCTCTCTTTCCATGATTTGCCAAACTATAAATCCTTGTAAAAGCTTCCAAGTTCTCTTCAGGATAGGACTTTGAAGTCGAGACTAAACCACAGTAAGTGTTTATGATGTTGTTTTTAACTTATTTGGTTCTTCTCATGAACAATGTGGCTTGGTTCGAAATGTTCTCACTAAAATAGGCAATTATTTAGGATGTGCTCCATGGTTTCTACCTCGAGATGGAAAACATAACAAATCGAGGGTCCAATGAAACCAAATCTTTGAGGTTATCATATTGCGTTTTGTTAAAGTAGAAGGCAGAGGAAAGTAGAGATTTTGGACCAGAGTTTTGATTTCCAAATGGTTATTAGAGATGCCATCTTTCTAAAGATTGTGGAATTTCTTGTGAAGAGTGTATCCCTCCTTGTGAGTGAAGCTTCCATGATGTGTGTATCCCCATCGAAGATGTCTTGATCTGTTCTTTAGGAATCTTCTTTGGGTTTGTAGCTTGATTCCATTCTGCGGCCAGTCCTGAAGCCCATTTGCCCTTGTAGTTCCCTGGCCAGGTGAATTTTCAGCCTGTACCTTTAGGGAGAGCTGCTGGGGGTATCTCTAGGTAAATCTACTACCTTGAGAGTGGAAAGATCTTGAATGTGTTTTTTGTAGGATTGTAGATTTTCTTTCATTTGAAGGGGTGGCATTTGTTAGAAGTCGCTCGAATGGTGTGTGCCATTGTGGACTTCTCCCGGAAAGCATGTTTAACTGTCGATGGCCGGTTTTCGAGGCCTCATTCGAGATGTTGGAGCCATGGTTTCTCTCCTGCATTCTTATAAGTTGACTTTGGTACATGTTTGGGGCATATTTGCATTGCCAGATAATTTCCCGGATCTTTGTTGGTGTTTTGAGCCATCTTGACCAAATTCTTACTCCCATCTTGCTATTTAATTTTCTAGGGTTTCGGAGGCCTAGACCACCTGAAAATACTTTGTTCCAATAGGCTAGGGCCCATTTTTTGTTCGGGTTGTGTCCATACCATAGAAGTTTGTTCTTGGTCATATTTTCTTTCTGAATTGATTGGGGGCAATAAATTTTGAGAAGAGGTAAGTTGGGATGGCTTGGAGGGTGAGTTTAAGAGAATGATTCTTGCTGGAAGGTTGATGGAGCGAAAGGTCTAGTTGCTATGATAGTTGGTGATGGAGAGTAGGAGAGAGTCCCAGGAGATGTTTTTGGTTGCTGAGTCAGAAAGAGGTAGTCCCTGGTAGTGAGAGGGCAGAGTGCAGACAGGTGTATTCAAAAGTTGAAAGGTGTTGTTGGATTGCCACAGGAGTATTAAAAATAAGAGCTATGATTTGGGAATATCAAAGGTGGTACGAGAGGCTTCGATGAAATCAAAGAGGATGGAGCCTAGTTTAAGTACTTCTTCTGCGTGGTGGAGGTGTTCATTAGTAGTGTGTCATCGAGAAATTGGTTGTGGGAGGCTATCAGTTGTAACCCATGTGGAGGGAGGCCTTGGAGGAATCAATTTTGAATTGAAGCCTTGATATAACGTCCTTGGACTTAGGCCATTATGACAAAGGAAAGGGGAGAGAGGTTTGTCTTTCATTATTTCCTTGAGAGAAAGTTGAGAGGACCCCATTGTGTCACTTGAGACAAAGGTTGAGGAGGAAATGAGGTTCATTATCAAGGATATCCAATCCTTGTTGAAACAAAAATCCGATAGGAGCGCTTTCATATATTTCCAGCTTAATTTGTTAAAAGATTTTGAAAGGTCATGTTTTAGAAGAACCTCTTGTGTAAAATATTTGAGTTTTGGAAGCAATACATTTTTGTACTTGTGAGTTTCAAAGTTCTCTACAAGTAATGAATGCTCACGGAAATTTGGATGGAATATAAATTTCAAATCTAAAAGGGTTTAAGAGGAGTGGCTATAGTGTCAACCAGAGATGAGCAGAGCTTCAGTGGAGTCAAAACCTGCAACTAGCGATCAGCTTGGATGATATTTGTTGGTGACTTGATCTTTTGTTGGTCCAAGTGTAGGTGACATTGCTACTCTCAATATCACCAGTCGGGGTTCTCTATGACTTCACGGAAAGGCAATTTTTCCCCTCTTCTCCTCCAGCAATCGAAATCATGTTGAAGTCACCTATTCTTAGAGGTTCTACTTCTAGAATATTCCTCGATGATTGTAGCGGTATATAAAGAGGTTCAATCAATGTAATGGGACATGAAGAGAAGTATTGTATTTGGATGAATTAAATGGAAGCAATTTAAGCTATTGAATTGCCCAACACTCTCCTTAGGTGGGGTTTCTTTAACTAACACAACTAGAACCAGTTGAGACTAACATTCCATATTTCCATCAGTTTACTCATGAAATAAGAGTGGAGACTAACATTCCATATTTCCGTCTATTTACTCATGAAATAAGAGAGGAACAAATGAAATAAGAGAGGAAAAAGATGAAATAAAGATACCTCCAAAACATCGTCTGCAAAGAAATAAAACTATTCTCTTCTCCTACTACTTGTAACAAGTTAGACTATAGTAACCAAACCACAGTCATCCATAAAATACTATACCGGTATTTGAGAATTTAGATGAAGGTATTAAGTCAATTCGATTCAGTAGGATTTAAACATTTTTTACCATACTTAATCATTAAAAAAAATGGATGACTTGATATGTTTTTTCAAGTCATTCACAAATACGAATTATACATCATTGAAGAAAATGTTAGAAATCTTCCATCAAACAAATTTCACGACAGTCACACAAAATGCAAATTTCATGTGAGTAACACAAATATGTAATTAAAAAAATGTTGAAATCTTCCATCAAGCAAATTTCATGACAATGTCACAAATATGTAGTTAAGAAAAGGTGAATCGCCCCACCTCTCAATCTACTATTAAAGAATTGTGAAGTTTCAGACTCTGTGCGTAATGCAAAACTTAATATTTACTACACAAAAATATTATATAAATATATAATCCGCGTGCTAAACGTGGAAAAACCACTGTAGGATCCTATTCTCTATAACTAAAACACAAATAGCTAGAATTTTTACAAAATAAAGTAGCAGTGCTCAATAGCTATGAAAATATTTAATCCTCATCTGAAGTTGAGACAGTAGACTCTCGTCTCTATAGACTGGACATGAAAATTTGCGGGCATTAAACCACTGGATGATGGAGTGTCCATGATAAAGATGGCTGCATGAAAACTGTTTTGCGGAATCATCCATTGAAAAGAGCTCATGACAAATTGGAGATATTAATGCATCAACACTGTTAACACTCTGTTGCTGCAGGATAACTGTGGGCAAACAGTTCACCACTCTTCTTGCATTAATGCATCACCCTCTCTTCTTCCTAGTGGAAATATATTTCTACCTTCGCGAATAGAAAGATGCTTCCGTCTAAAATTCTGATCTCGTTATGAGAATTAGTGTTTCCCTGAACTTCATTGCCCCTTTCGTTATTTACTTCTTCCATGTCAGAATGCAGAGAGAATATGATCTCTCACTTTTTTTAATTCAAAATTCGCTCTAACACAAATTACATACAGTAAGCTCATGTCAGAACCCTTCAAGAACACATAGGCTTTCTTATATTTATATGATCTCTTACCTTGGATTTCATAATTGTTGACATTACTTTGGTGCTCGATAAGAGTGGGCAAACCGTTCACTTCTCTTCCTTCTGCAACTAATGCTTCACCATTATTATCAACACTGACCTGCAAATGATCCACTTCTCTTGTTGGTAGGTGAAGTCTACTTCGAAACTCAGCAAATAGCAGTTTGTCACCACCTAACAATTCTGATTTCATTATGAAAATTAGTGTTTCTCTGAGCTTCATTGCTGCTTTCATTATTTATTTCTTCCATCTCAGAATGGCCTGCAGAGAGAGAAAATATGATCTTACTTTTTAATTCAAATTCTCTTTAACAAAAAGTACAGATGGTAAGCTCATGTCAAGGAACTCTTCAAGACACATAGGCTTTCATTTACTTACATGATGTCTTACCTAGGTTTTCATAATTTTTTAACAACATGTTGTTGCTCGATAACAGTGGGAAACCATTCACCGCTCTTCTAGCTGCAACTAATGCATCACCATTAATTTATCGGCACTAAGCCCCTGCAAACCATCCTCTTCTCTTGTTTCTCGCTGAAATCTGATTCGAGCTCCGTGAATAGCGATCTGCCGCCATCTAACAAATCCGATTTCGTTATGAGAATTAGGGTTTCTCTAAGTTTCATTGCCCCTTTCATTATTTACTTCTTCCATCTCAAAATTGCCTGCATAGAGAAAATGTGATCTCCACTTTTTTAATTCAAATTCCTTTAAAACAATGTAGAGATGAGTAGCTCATGTCAAAACTCTTCGAGAACACATAGGGTTCCATATTTTTATATAATCTCTTACCTAGACTTTCATAATTGTTCACATTATGTTGCTGTTGGATAACAGTGGGCACCGCTCTCCTTGCTGTGACTAATGCATCACCATTGTTATCAACAATAGCCAGCAAACCATCTACTTCCCTTGTTGCTGTGTGAAATCTACTTCGCGCAAAGGGAATAACAGTCTACCGTCGTCTATGGTTTCTCTGAGCTTCATTTGCCCCTTTCATTGTTGCTTCTTAAACTCATAATAGCCTGCATATAGAGAAAATATGATCTCACTTTTTAATTCAAATAAGCTCTAAAACAAAGAACATTTGGTAAGCTCGTGTCAAAACACTTCAAGAAAACAGAGGCTTTCATTTATTTATACGATCTCTTACCTAGGTTTTTTATCAGCACTGACCTGCAAACCATCCACTTCTATTAACAATTGGGAAAACTGTTCACCGCTCTTCTTGCTGCAAATAATGCATCATCATTGTTATCAAAACTGGCCTGCAAACCATCCACTTATTTTGTTGCTATATGAAATCTAATTAGAGCTCCCCCAATAGCAGTCTGTCGCCGTCTACCATTTCTGATTTTGTTAGGAGAATTAGCATTTCTCTGGGAACTTCATTAGTCATTTCATTATTTACAAAATGATGGGTTTTTCAGCTCATCTCAGCTCTTCTGTCAACATAGCCTTCCCTATATTTATATGTTCTCTCCCCTACTCAAATGATACTATTTCACTTAATCAAACCATCTATATAACTATTTTTAACAAATAAAATTCACATTTGATGATATATGTAATATTTTTAAAAATAAAATTCCATACTTATGTTGCTCTAGTGTTGACTATGTGGGACTTATGACTATTTTTCAAAAATAAAAAATTCCATACTTACCTTAGTATCCCACATAGAGTGTGATGTTGGTCAAAAATTAAAGTTCCCTCAATTAAAATAATAATAATATGTCCACTGCTTAAAAAATAAAAAAATTCAACTAAAAAAAAAAATAAAGTACTCCAATTAAAATAATAATAATAATAATAAAAATAAATTTGACTCCATTCAAATAAATCATTAAAAATAACAATTAGCAATTTAACATGGAATGAAATAATAATAAAATTACATCTTAGTGTAGAAAAGTAAATTGAGGTCATATATTGTGTATCCTCCTTGTTTACCCAGGGCTCTGGAGGTCTGAGGGGCAACATCAAAACCACTTCAAATCATGGATCTAGCCCTCCGAGACTCTGAGAGGGATCTCTAAATGCGACACTGTAACTTTGGTTGGAATGTGATATTAAACTGGTGTAGGAACATGGGTTTGTTTTTAAGGTGGGTGGGGAGTAGAGAAGAAACCATAGATATGGAGTCACTTCAACAATTGATCAAAATCCATGTCAATAGTCTAATCTTTGCATGGAAAGGTAGACAACTCATTGGATCCTTTTAATTAAATGAAATGGGAGAGATAAAACAGGTTAAGAAATCCAATTAAATACATAGCAACTCAGAATTCTGAGTTTAATCTTCAGTTGAAAACATAAAAAACTATACCAATCCATAGATAGAGGGTACATTAAAACCATTTTTGTTCTTAGTCTTCTCGGAATAATTCAGAGGGAGATATTAATTATGATAATAGAGAAAAAAATCAAAAAAGAGGGATGCACATCATTGGTCGAAATAGTCACAAGAATCGTGGTCTATTATTGAATTGATGAAAATCTGAGAAAGCTCATTGAGTTGTTTTAAAAACACTTCATCAGTTGCCCCCAGATCAACCCCTTTACATTTAAATCTAACATAATTTATAAAAGGGCTATCCCAGGCTCAGAGTCAGTTCAACCACCTCGACCAAAGAATACTTCAAATCCCCAAAAATCTGGAACTGTAAATTTGGCTGAATTTCTTGAAAATAGGGGTACGCTCAGACGATTTTTTTTCCCAATCGGTGACACCTAGGAATTAACTGAAGGAGGTTATTGTGGAAGGGTATGTTCTATACCAAAATATCCTTCTATTTCCTCAAATTCTCCTCCATCTTGCCGAAACAGCTCAGCAAAGTATTTATGCTTGAGGAGAAATTGAAAAACCTTGTAAAATGTATTTCGAAAATGGATTATATTTTCCCTTCTCATGGAAATTGTTCTAAAAATGATACAGGTTTTGTTCCTCATCCTATTACATAGAAATAGAAATTCATGGCAAATAAACACCAGTAAAAAAATCTTGCTTGCAGCGGGTTTTTAGGCAGAGTAGTATTCAGGAACCCCACAGAGTGTGCTTGTTTACACAGGAACTTCGCTTGTGGATATGAAAAGTGTTTGGGGTTGGTTTATGAAACAACTTTATTCCAAACACCCCCCTCTCGTTAAAGTTAGGATGGCCAAAGGGGTTCATAATAATTCAGTCGTGGTTGATTTATGTGGGATGTGTGATGTGATGTATGAACTTAGGATATGTTGTTTTATTAATGTGGTTTTTTTTTTTTTTTTTTTCCATGTTTTCATTTCCACTAAAGCGCTTTTCTATTTTGTTTCCATTTGTTTTGGTTTAATATTTTTTATGTGTTTTTATGTTATGTTAATATTTAATGTTTTTGTATTTTGTTTTATATGTATTTTTAATATTTCATATGTTTTAACCTATATGTTTATTGTAATTTTTATTAATATTATTTTATTTTAATGTTTAATCTTAATCTAAATTAACCTAAACACTAACTTAATTATGAATTAACTAATTAATAATTAATTAGTTTAGCATATTCTAACTATACTAAACCTATTACTAACTTTATTAACCAATTGATGTTTCTTTTAGCTTCAGTTTGTTTATTCGGGATAAGTGGCGAGCGAGATGTACTTTCGATAGGTCTAAAGGACCAAGAGTGAGAGCCTTGTGTATGAAGGATGCAGTGGGGTGATGGAGGATTAGGCGAAATGGATGGAAGGGGAAAATGAAACAACCGAGAGAGACTAACAAGCCATATGTCTTCATGTGAGTAGCATAAATGATAGATGAAGAATGCAGTTACCCTATGATTATAGGACCCACATATTAATTTCAACTGAAGGCTTACAAAAAGATATGCAGCCTATCTACATACACAAAATGCATGTGGATACTAGTCTAAGATGTGAATGAAGGATGCAACAGGGTGATGGAGGATCGGGCGAAATGGATGGAAGGGGAAAATGAAACAACCGAGAGACTAGCAAGCCATATGTCTTCATCGCGGGGGCAACGCCAAATAGTAGTTGAAGAATCAGGTTACCTATGATTATAGGACCCCACCATATTGATTCCAACTGAAATCTTAAAAAAAGACAGCCTATCTACATACACAAAATGCCTGTGGATAGAGGTAGAACTTATTACATTGCTCTTCTTGGTTTCTCGAGGTACAAGTCCCCGAAACCATCGGAATAGATCATCTTCTTGACTTCGTGCTTCGTATTGTCAGAAGAATGGCTTGCATTTCTTTCCCGAAACCCGAACCCTCAGACTTCATTGTGGTCGTATCGCGAGTTCGCATTTTTCGACTGATGGTTTCTCCCCATTTCATGATTTCGCGGCTCGGGATAGCAAAGAACCGAGTGTTCCCCTTCTTCCAATACCCGAATTGCGAGTCCATCGAGGCCAAATCGATGGTCCATATTTCCTCAGGATCAACGGTCCAGATCCTCTCTCGCATTTTGTGACTTTGTGTCTTGGGTAGACAAACTCCTTCGAGCTCCTGACTCCGGGTTGTCGAGTTCCAAAAATCATCTGTCAACGGTCCAGATCTCCTCAAGCACCAACGGTTCAGATATCCTTGAGCACCAGCATTTTATATTCTCTCGTGCTTTTGTCGACTTCGCAAGTTTGGGAGACAACCTCCTCCAATCTCCTGACTCCCGATTGTCGATCTCCTGAAAACATCTGACCATTGGATAGCTTCATCATTGACGCTATCAGTCTCCCTCTCTCGTGAGATTCTGATCATTTTTTACTTGGAAGAATTTATAAGTAGATAGAGATGGCACCATGTCCAGAATAGGGCCATCCAGCTGGGCAAACTCCTCACATTGGAACCAGAGGTGAGATTTTTGGGACTTCTTAGAATCGTGGAGAATAATTTGTTGCGTTGAGTCAACCCCTACATTGGTCAGTTTGTCCGCTACCTTGTTTTCAATTTGCTGAATGTGGGAGCACTTAGAGTTAGAGAGGGATTGAGAACAAAGTGGCTTGGTTCCAAATGTTCTCACTGAAAGGACTGTTATTTAGGAGGGGCTCCATTTTTTCTACCTCGAGATGGCAAAGATAACAAATCGAGGGGCCAATGAAACCAAATCTTTGAAGGTTGTCCGAGGTTAAGATTTTGTTCTCGAGTAGAAGCGAGAGGAAAGTAGAGATTTTGGGCCAGAATTTTGATTTCCATATAGTTGTCGAGATGCCATGTTTCTGAAGATTGTGGAATTTCTCGTGAAGAGTGTATCCCTCCTTGAGAGTGAAGCTTCCATGATGTGTGTATCCCCATGTAAGAATGTCTTGATCTATTCTTTTCCAGAATCTTCTTTGGGTTGTAGCTTGATTCCATTGTTGTAGGTCAAAGCCCATTGCCACTTGTAGTTCCTAATGAGTAGATTTCCATCTTTGCTAGGGAGAGCTGTTGGGGTTATCTGTCCGTAAATCTGCTATCTTGAGAGTGGAAAGATATTCAGTATGATTTTCGTAGTATTGTAGATTTTATTCCATTTGAAGGGGTGGCATTTGCTGCCAGAAGTCTGTCCAGAATAGTGTATTATGGCCATCGTGGACTTCCCAGAAAGCATGTTCCTGTATGAGTGGCCGATTTTTCCAGGCCACATTCCAGATGTTGGAGCCATGGCTTTTCTCATGCATTCTTATAAGTTGACTTTGGTACATATTTGGGGCATATTTGCATTGCCAGATATTTTCCCGGATCTCTGCTGGTGTTTTGAGCCATCTTGACCAAATTCTTACTCCCATCGTGCTATTTAATTTTCTAGGG
>SNQJ01S0236735.1:0-13802 GCA_010110895.2 Picea sitchensis | reverse complement strand
CTCCATCATAACTGAGACCACAATCTAATGTACCCTTAAGGTACCTCATCACATGTTTTGCAGCAACTAGGTGAACATGTCTGGGTTCTACCCGAAACTGACTCAAGGTGTTTACAGCAAAACAGATATCTGGCATGGTGTTCATCATATACATCAACGATCCAATGATCTGTCTATATAGCATAGCATCAATCAATTCTAACGAAGAGTCAACCAAGAGCTTCAACTTTGTTTCCATGGGTGTCTTCATGGACTTGCACTCCAACATACCAAATCTCCTCACTATTTCAAATGCATACTTCCCTTGGTTAAGGAAGATCCTCTCTGGGCTCTGCCATACCTCAAGACCTAAGAAATAGTGCATTAGGCCAAGGTCTTTCATCTCAAATTCTACAACGAGCTTCTTCTTGCATTCAATGATGAGCTTTTCTTCTCCAGTTAAGAATAAGTCATCCACATACAGCAGCAATATAACAAGCTCATCATTCATAACCTTGAAGTAAAGGTTAGAATCTGCTTTACTCTTGGTAAAGCCCAAGCTCGTCAGAAAACTGTCAATCCTTCCATACCAAGCTCTAGGAGCTTGCTTCAATCCGTACAAAGCCTTCTTCAATTTGCACACATGAGTCTTCCTGCCTTCAACTTCAAATCCTTGAGGTTGTTCTATATACACTTCTTCTTCAATGACACCATTCAAGAAGGTAGTTTTCACGTCCATCTGGTGTAACTTCCACTTCATCTTAACTACAAGGGCTATGATGGTTCTGATCGAAGTGTATCTGGCTACAGGAGCAAATGTCTCCTCATAGTCAATGCCTTCCTTTTGGGAAAAGCCACGAGCAACGAACCTTGCTTTATATTTCTCAATACTTCCATCAGCAGCATGTTTTATTTTGAAGAGCCATTTGGAAGATACCACATCCTTGTTCTTCGGTCTGGGAACTATTTCCCATACATCATTCTTTATAATGGATTGGTATTCTTCTGTCGTGGCATCTGCCCATTCTTTCTTTTGAATGGCTTCTTCAAAGAAGGTAGGCTCCTTCTCTAAGAGATCACATATCAAAGCCATATAACTGGAAAATGGCTTTGGTTTCTTCACTTGTCTCATCATTCCTTCACGGACACCTACTTCTCTCCATCTTGAATAAGTTCCCTTGCCCAGGTTGGCTTTCTCTTGTGGGAGATCGTCATCTGGGAAGGTTCTTGAGATTCTACTATGTCATGATCTTCTAGAATCTTCTCATCAGGGGAAGCTATGACTTCCCTCACTGGTTCTGCAACTCTGGGAGCTACATGTTCCTCTTCATATACTTCTTCAAGCTGGCATCTTCTTGATTTCTTGAGTGTTGCATCTTCATCAAAGGTTACATCCCTGTTGATCTCAATATGATGGTAACCTGGTATATAAACTCTGAAGGCCTTGGAGACCTCACAGTATCCAACAAATATTCCCTTCTTTCCTGAAGGGTCCAGCTTAGTTCTCTTCTCTTTTGGAATATGTTCAAATACTGGGCAGCCAAATATTTTGAGATGACTTACTTCTGGCTTCTTTCCGGAGAACATCTCTTCTGGGGTCTTGAACCCAAGTGCACTATGGGACTATTTGTTCTGCACATATACTGTGGTTTTTGCTGCTTCTGCCCATAAGCACATTGGAAGATCTTGATCATGGATCATGGTCTTCACTGCTTCCATTATAGTTTTGTTCTTCCTTTCTGCTACACCATTTTGTTGAGGATTGTAGGGAGTGGTGAGCTCCCTCTTAATCTCGACATCTTTGCAAAAGTTTGCAAACTCTTTTGGGGTGTATTCTCCTCGATTATCTGACCTGAGTATCTTGATCTTTCTTTCAGAAAGATTCTCTATCAAGGCTTTGAATTCCTTGAATTTACTGAACACTTCGTCTTTTGATTTCAAAAATTAAACCCAGGTTTTGCGAGAATAGTCATCAATAAAAGATACATAGTATACATACCCACTAATGGAGGATGATGGCATTAGGCCACACACATCTGAGTGAATGAGTTCTAAAACTCCTTCTACTTTATTGTCTCTCTTCGAAAAAGGGTTCTTGATGTTCTTCCCTTGTGCACATCCATTGCACACACCTTCATGGTCAACCTTGAGTTCTGGTAGACCTGTAACTGCCTTGCTTACATGTGGTAAAGCCTTGTAGTTGATGTGGGCTAATCTTCTATGCCAAAGTTCACATGGATTCTCAATAGAGTGGGTCATGGCTGCTTCTGAGTGACCCTTTAGCTTATACAAGCCACCTTCTTTTCCAATAACAATTGCTTCTTCCATGGTTTTTCCTTTGGCGCACATAAGAACTTCTCCATCTATAAAGGCAACTCTGAAGCCTTTCTTTTCTAAAGTTGATATGGAGAGTAAGTTCTTTGTCAAACGTGGTACATAGAGTACGTCCTTCATCTTCATTGGAGTCCCAGAATTAAGCTTGTAATTTGATTCTCCTACTCCCTTGATGGGGTATTGATAATCATCTCCAAGTGTAACTTTTTGAGAAAACTTATTTTCTGAAAGGCAAGAGAGAATGTCTCTTTGACCTATCATGTACTTGGAAGCACCACTATCAATGAGCCACGTGTCCTCACCAGGTGATACTGATCCTAAGAGGGCCGAGATTAAGACATATTCTTCAATTCGTTCTTTTATCATCTTTGTGGGTGGCTATTCATCTTCAACTGCATGGGCATGATACCTCTTGTTTTTCTTCTTGTATTCTTCTCTTCTAGTTGAACAATGTTTCGCAATATGTCCAATCTTGTCACAATGGTAACATTGGTAGGATGAGAAATCTTTTCCTTTCTTTGTCCTTTCTGAAACTTCTGGAATCTCCTTGGTTGAGATTCTTTATGTATGAATTTGTTTTGGGGTTGAGACTCCTTATGAGTTTCTTTCTGGAAGTAAGACTTCTTTCTTCCTACTTTAGTGTGAGTAGCTAGGGCTTGATCTTCATCTCTTGATAGCAAAGCTTCTCAGTTAGCTACCCTTGATTCTTCTTGAATACATTCTTCCCAAAGACTGTCAAATTGTAGTTTTTCCTTTCTGGCACAAATAGTTTGGATGAATGCATCCCTAGGTCTTGTGAGACCATTAAGGGTCGTCATTATGAGTTTGTCTTCGTCTATAGTATCTCCAATTGCTTCTAGTTGTTCTTTGAATTCTGACATTTTTGAGAAATATTCCTGGATCGTTTCTCCTTTCTGCATCCTTGTATTCTTGAGATGAGTTCTTAGATTCATCTTCCGATTTATGTTCTTTCCTTCATATAATCTGGTTAGGGCATCAAACATTTCTTTTGGAGTCTTCTTTGAAGACACTTGAGGAATCAAGTGATCTTTGATAGGATCTACAATGATTCTTTTGGCCCTAATTGTGTCCTTTTGGTGTTTTGCTTTCGCTGCAGCATCGACAGGTTCTGGTACATCTTCTTTAACGAATCTTGCTAGGTCATTCTCTTCAAGAATGAGTCTGATCCTATACTTCCAGGCATAGAAGTTTTCCACACCTTCTAGCTTGTCAACAAGCTTAGTGCTTGTAGACATTTTTACCTGGAGCTAGGAAAATGACCAAAAAATGAAAGTGCTCAAAATTGAATTTTGAACTTACTAGGAGGTGCGCTTGGCTGAGGCGAGTAGCCTGGTGTGGTTAGATTTCAGAAAATCCAACTTTTGCCCCTTCAAACTTGACTAGTGGATTTTTGGACTGGTTCTTCTGGTTTTCTGGTACCTCTGGTTTACTGGTACTTTTGGTTTTCTAGTACTTCTGGTACTGGTGAAAACTAGGGTTTCGCTTTCCGGGAGATCTAGCCACTGAAAAGGTGCGCTGAAGATGCCAAAGTGTTCCTTGAGGTAGGGCGCACTTTTCTAGATGGTTTTGGGGCTGAAATTCTTCTTCAATTAAAAGCCCTAATTTTCATGTGCGGCAACAGTGACGTTTTTCTTCTTCTTGTGAAAGATGCTCTCTTCAGCTTAGCTCTAATACCATGTTAGAGTTTAAGCTATTATTAGCTTTCTTTTCAATTCACTAGATAACCATAGCATAGATAGGATCACTAAGAAATACACAATCACAAGAGACACATCATTTATCCTAGGAAACCCTCATGGGGGAGAAAACCCAACAAAAACTTCCTTAATATAGATAGCCAATACAATGCCAAGAGAATAAACCAAACAATATAGAAAGTCCTCTCCCAAGAATGTGCCTCTCTCTCTCTCCCTTCTTCTCCAACTGCACCTCCAAACTTGCGCTCTGATGAACAAGTGAGTGAGTGAACAAATGAGGCGTTGGCCTCTCTTATTTATACAATCTGGCAGGTGTTGAACTAAGGTGTCTGTCTTTTCACTGGCAGGGCCGACTTTTCATTTTGGATGGTTATAACCACTTTAATATATTCTGGGGGTCGACTTCTCATTTAGCATATTACAATTAAGGTTTGACCAAGCCGCAAAAGGGGATTTGGTCATTTACAATGCCCAACATGATCAATCCACAAAAGGGGATTGATCTAATGAATAATACATCAATAATAAATAGAATACTCTTTGCAGTTACAATATTTCAACATGCTCAACCACAAGGGACGTCACTCTCAACAAATCAACTCAACTAAATCCATAGGAGTATGAACTGGAGAGCCATCTCAAGTCAACTCAACTAAGTCCATACGAGTACGACAGGAGACCATCTCAAGTCATCTCAACTCAGTCCAGAGGAGTATGACAGGGGACTAACACAAGTCATGTCAACTCAGTCCAGAGGAATACGACTCACCTATCACATAGGTGTTCTTACAGATCATCTCAACTTAGTCCAGAGGAGTACGATCTGGAGAATGTCTCATGAAGCTGCAATACAAGTAGCTAATAATCTTGTTGCTCACAGTGAAACGAAGCATGCAGAGCTTCATCCCATTATTTGAGACAACTAGTATAGGAGAAAGTTGTGTCTCTTGTTTATTACAGGATAGATGATAAGATTGTTGATATGTTTACAAAGTCATTAACAAAATCTATGTATGTGAAAATTTGAGGTATGCTTCAGCTCCAGGAAGCTACAATAGGGGGTGTGTGCAAAGATAATTCCACCTCCTAAATCTCTTAGGAGTTGCATTGACGAGGGGGTGTTAAAATAGAGTATCTTCCCAACTCCAAAGTTTTTGGAGTGAGCCAGTGTCACTCTAGAGAAAATCAAAGGTCAAATAGACAATTAGTCAACTAAAAGGCCCAACCAAGTCAAGTGGTGTGCAGATCAAGGCATAAAATCTAGATCTCGACGTGCCTAAGTTGATCAATGTGGACTAAGTCTTCCTCATTTTTACAAAGTTATTTACACCTTTGAGTATATATAGATGATCTTATGAATCAGTCTTTCCATCCATCTATTGTTGTTCATCCTATAGGTTTATCTATGCTCACATGTGCTTCAATATTGTAAAGGTGTCTTTCAACACCATCTCCCTCTATTGGAATTCATAGTTAGTCCATTCTACAATTCCATGGTTCTCCAACAATTTTACATAAAACCAAATTTTACCTTTGTATCTACCAAATAATATTCTGAAACAATTATTGTTTAGAATTGAGATTGAAATTTTTCTTTCCTTTTCTTGGGCAAGGTAAGAAGAGTGGAAGCAAGGTTGGGAAGAATGTTTAGTATTTGGATTATCTTTGTTGTTGAAGTGCAGAGCAAGAACACCTTGATGTCATTTGCATTCCTTTCTAGATGTAATACAACTCTCAAATACGATTGTACTATTTTATTTCAAGTTTCAACAAGGTTGGATCATCATATCAAGATCAATATCGCATGCCTAACGGAGTTTAAATCATTTATGTAAGGTGCAGTAGTAAAATAAATGATAGGGTAGTACTCCATAACCAAATGTATATCACAAGGAAAGTTTACAATGCATGTTGATTGGTTTAGAGTCTAGACACTAAAAAAGGGGTGTAGAATCATGTCTTATTTGAGGGAATGACTTTCTCTAATAAGTAGAAAAAATGAATACTTTGAATACATTGTTAACCTTATCATTTTCTTAAATTATCCAATCATTAGGGGAAATTTAAGGTCTAAAATGGGCCTCCTAAGGAAAATAATAAAATAATAGTTAAAATAATAAAACAAGAGTTATGAATTTTCAAAGGGAAAGGAAGAAAATTACTTTTTTTAATCGTATTTTCGACTGATCTCCTTATAGGTTTACTCAAATTTCAAGAATAGGCACCCGTTGGGTGCGGAATTAAATTTTGCATCCAACGAGTGGGTTATGCATCCAACAAGTACCCACTCTGCATACTTTTGATAGACCCATAGTGAGATAAATTAGAAATATTTTCATGTATTTCAAGTTTATCTCATTGTGGTTCTATCAAAAGTATGCATAGTGGGTACTTGTTGGATGTGGAATTTAATTCCACATCCAACAAGTGCCTACTCTTGAAATTTGAGTAAACTTATAAGGAGATCAGTAGAAAATACGATTCAAAAAAGTAGTTTTCTTCCTTTCCCTCCAAAAATATTTACCCTTATGGTTGACATCATCATCTTGAATCCTATTGGTTCTTTTAAAGTTGATTTGGATAGTACATTTTTTAGGCCCATTTTTTACCTCAAAATTCCCCTAATGTGAGTTCATTGTAATGATGATGACCACAAGGGTAGAATAAAGAGGATTTCTATCTTAAATATTGTAATGCATGGGTATGCCTTGAATATCAAATAGAGTCATGAAAAATGAATAAAATAAAGACTAAAAAATAGCACAAAACTTTGCCTTTTTATGATGTTGAATTTCAGGTTCATGCAATTTGACCACCACAATAAGAATTCGATTAGATCCAAAGGGTATATGAAAAATTTGTAATTTATAGCACCGATCCACAATATCATTAAATGTCATGTGGAAAACTTGAAGTTACAAAAAATAAACTCATTCCAAGTGTTTCAATATCAAGATATAAAGAATAAACAAGCTCCCTGTGGAGGAAACAAAATTCATATATTAATATCCACTAATGGCCAAAATGAATCAATGGGGTTAGCATATGCATGTCAATTCAACATGAAAACAAGCAGGTGCATAAGGCATCTTAAAACTATATCTAACTCAATATGTACAAAAAGGACAAATTCACCCACAAAAATAGAAATGGACATCTAACAAAGCATCTAACATACAACCAATAACCAGTAGGTGAATTATAAGATGTCCTAGCATGCATTATAAATTTCTTCACACCATCTTATAATTGTGTAAAAGCCTAAATTTACGAATATAACCTGACAATCGCAATCGCTGTGACATCGAGAGTTGAGCATCCCCAGTACCAGGGGGCATGTCTACCACGATGATATCAAGATTTCCCCAAGCAACTCCTCTTGTTAATTTCTCCAAAGCACTCATCACCTAGGGAGAAAAATGTGTCAAACTATTTACATATTAATAAAGGAGACAAACATGAATTCGCAATGGAAGCAAATCAATTCAACACCCACAAATGGAGATATAATCTAGCAAAAAAATTAATTAACAAAGCAACTATTTAGACTTTATTAAAGAGTGGATTCATTCATTCATTAGATGATGAAATGTCTCATTACCTAAGTCACATGACACGAGGACACAAGACATGCAAGACACGGAAATATGAGTGATCGACATGGGACACGTCAACCCCGAAAACAGGACACAGAGGACACGTTTTATATTTTCTTTGTAAATGTTCTATTTTCTAAAAAAAATGGATCTCTCTCTCTCTCTCTCTCTCTCTCTCTCTCTCTCTCTCTCTATATATATATATATATATATAATTACAAAGACAAAAATGAAATAAAAAAAAATTACAAATTACAAATTACAAATACAAAAATGAAATATAGACACAAAGATCCAATTTTTTTAGAAAATAGAACATTTACAAAACACTTGGAATCCCTTCAAATCTCAATTTTACCATTTACCTGCACAATGAGATACTATAAGAGCTCTTTCCATACTGCTAAAAGTGAGAAAATAGCACTGAAAAATGTTTTCTAGAGTCAAACATGTAGGACAAGTCTAGGGCATGGGTCCAACACATGCCAACAAATGTCCGACACGCAGAATATAAAAATGGCACACTTGGGGGCTATGTCCTATTACTTAAGCTCATTACATAGTAGGAAGAGAGGAGTATGTTACATAACTCCTAAATAGCTAACTAATAACCACTACAATAATTACTATATCAAATGCCTCCTTATTACATCACTTTTATTAGTGAGACTTCATTACTCGTCTAAGTCCTAATACGGTCCTAATATGTCTAAGTCCTAATGTGTCTAAGTTCTCCATACAAAAGGAAAAAATATTTGGACAAGCAAGATGTTTGCAATCCACTCCAAGATAAGATCTTCAAAGAGCAATTGGAAGTGAAGTATATCTGGCAAGGTTGACGAAGTACAATTTACATCACCATCCTTTTTTTCTGACCGTTGACTCACTAGCGAGATGAGAGCCAACGTTGGTTGAACAATCAGCCTTTCCACCATTGACATAGAACTTGGCTTGTTCATTGAACTCACCTCCTCCACATCTTGGAAATCCATCATATCAAAATGTTGTGCTTACTTCTTTGAGGTAGCACCATCATCTTCACCCTCTCTAAGGGTCTTCCTTACCACTTCATCTTCACCCTCCCTGGGGGTCTCCTTCTTATGCATTACAACAAATAATGCATAATATACTTGTTGTTTGCCTTCTCTTCTTTGTTGATTTTGATTTGTTTCAGCAGCAATATCATCTAGGACTTTATTTCTTTGGCTAAGTTTTTAGTGAAATCACAACCATCTTTCTGCTAAACCAATCCTGCATTCTCAACTTCTATTAACTTGAATAAACCTTGTTATTCCACACCCATAACAACCATTATTTTACTATTCGTATCAACAATAAGACACCTATTATTGCTGAGATTTATGTCTAAGTGTAGACTATGCTTCATTATGCTACTTATCAAAAGTAGATTTTTCTCCAAAAAAGGAACATAATAGACATCTTTAATCATTACCTTCTTACCTCTTAGCTGAAGTAGCGCATTTCCCTTTCCTTTAACCTTGTATTCTTCTCCACCACTCAACACAACAAAATCAGATTTAATCCTATACAAAATCAGCATAGCAATCAATATTGGTAGTAAAATGTCTAGATGCCCCTGATTCAACATAACAATTAACCTTACCACCCTTTGAACCCTTGTTTCTGGCCATGAACACATAGAAATCTTCCTCCTCCTTCCATTCAGCCACATTAGCATGTTTCTTTCCGGATTGATCATCGAAAGAATGCTCTGGGTTGTGTTTTTCAACCCCAACTACTTCCTACAAACTCAACTTATATGCCCTAACTTGCCACAATAAAAGCATTTAATGGCTTTTCTACTTTTACTTGACTCGAAAGAGTTACCATCATTCGCTTTGCTTTGTTTCTTGCCCTTTCTCTTAAACTTCGCTACAAGTGCTACATCATAAGGCTCAATCACATGGCTATTCCCAAACTACTTTTTCCATATGTCTTACTACAAGAGATTAGTGCTCAACTGCTCAAACATAAGATCTTTATCAATACTAGTAATGTTCAAGATCTCAATAAAATTTGCATAGGAAGAAGGAAAACTCTTCAAAGTTATAACCATCATATCCTCTTCTTCTATTATCCTGTCAATTAATTTCAATTGATATCTAATATCATTGACTTTCAGCAAATGATCTAGCAAGGAGATGAAATCTTCCATTTTAATTGAGAATAACATGTTTTAAGAAAAAATTCTCTACCTTTATCTAAAGTTTCATGCATCTTTCATAGGTCTCCCACATGACAAATGCATCATTACCATCTTGAACTTCAAGAAGCATCTCTTTCATTATTGAGATCTCGATTCTTCACATCACAGCCTCTCGATTCTTCACATCACACTTTGATTGGGCATCTACATCTTAGTTTTTTGTAGCTCGATAGGTGTCTCAACTATGCTTATGTGTCCTAGGCTAGCTAATGGACACACTAATGACCCAAATCAGCCTTAATTATCTTAGCCTAAGTCTAACTTAGGCTTGCAACAGTAATTTATGTTTTTGAGTGGATTGTGGGGTCTAGGCCTAGTGGGGCGCACCTCATGTGAATCCACTAAAACCCAACAAAATTCTTCTCCAGACTTGTACGGCCATCTCTCAATCCAGCAAACCAACAAAGCAACCCAGAAGAACCCAAATAATGAGCCTCTGCAAAAATCGTACAACCCTCTGCGTCACCTGTACGACTTTCATTCAAATATGTAGTACGCCCTCTGCAAATCGCTGAGATGCAAGTCGATCCACCTATAAAAACTTCCTCTATCCTCTCTACAATTCTCCTCCAGCAAACCCTCAAGCGAACTTCTTCTTCTTTATGAAATTCACCCTCTCTCAATCAGCTAATGTGCCCAGCCACCAAGTAGGCCTCCTTTTGTCTCAATGAGCAAGTGAAAACCCTATCTCCAAAGAAATCAAAGGTTGAGATCAACCCTCACTCTCTCAATTAGATGGATGCCCAAGATTAAGCAACCATCACTTAAATTATTTTCACTTTTAACTTTAGAAAAAGTGCTCATTAAGTCAACATTAAAGTATAACACATTTAATGTACTTTTTCTAAGTTAGACTTAGGAAAAAGATTTAACTCATCAACTTGGCTAGTTTCATTGTCCCCCTCCATGCTAGGACACCACCACATGGAAGAAGACCTTTTGAGTTACTCTTCTCAACACTCCCTCTTAACAAGGAAGGGATTCTGAACCAACCCCATCTGATCTTTGAACTTCATAATTTTTTGTCTGCGAAGTGCCTTGGTAAATATATCTACCATCTGATCATTTGTCTGTGTGTATTGGAGCCTCACAACTCCCCTCTGTACACAATCTCGTATGAAGTCAAAGTGAATGTCTATATGCTTGCTACGATCATGAAACACAGGATTCTCAGAGAGCCTAATGCAACTCTAATTATCACAATGTATCACAGTAGCCTCTAACTCCTTACTGAACAATCCCAAGAACAACTTCCTCACCCAAAGTGCCTCACATGTTGCTAAACTAGCTGCCATGTACTCTGCCTCAGCAAAGCTTAATGCCATTGATCTCTGCTTCCTATTGAACCAGGATATAATACCCGATCCTATGCTGAAGCAGCACCCTGAAGTGCTCTTTTTGTCCTCCACACATCCTGCCCAATCAACATCTGTAAAACATGCCAATCTCACTTCACCACTGCACTCATACAACAATCCGTACTCCACTGTACCTCTCAAGCAGCGAAGCACATGCTTCGCAACTATCCAATGTACTCTCTGAGGGTCCACCATGAACTGACTCAAAGAGTTAACTGCAAAGCTAATATCCAACCTAGTGTTGACCAGATACATGAGTGATCTAATAAGCTGACGACAGATGGTGGGGTCTACTGTCTCGGAGCTAGATACATCAATCTTCCTCCAGTTTGTCACTAGAGGAGTGGACATGGGCCTACAGTCTGTCATCCTGAACCTACGCAAAATCTCCACTATATACCTCCCCTGTTTTAAAAAGAAGCGCCCATCTGTCTGCCTAACCTCCAGACCAAGGACGTAGTGCATCAAGCCAAGGTCTTTCATCTTGAACTCTGTTGCAAGGTTAGCCTTGCAGTTTGTAATCAACTGCTTATCTCCAGTAAGAAAGAGATCATCAACATATAAAACCAGAATGAGAGGCACCTCACTTGCTAGAAAATAGAGGTTCGGATCAGCCTCACTCTGTTGGAATCCCATCTCTCTCAAATAATTGTCGATCCTCGAGTACCATACCCGAGGTGCCTGCTTGAGCCCATGCAAGGCTCGTCTCAACCTGCAAACATGTGTATCCATGTCTCCAACCTCAAAATCTTCAGGCAGGTCAATATAGAATTCTTCTTCAATAACTCCATTTAGGAAGGCAGTCTTCACGTCCATCTGATGAACGGACCATCCCATCTTTGTTGCTAATGACATAACTGCTCGGATGGAGAAATATCCAGCCACCGAGGCGAAAGTATCCTTGTAACCGACTCCCTCTTTCTGTGCAAACCCCTTAGCTACGAAGCACACCTTATACTTCTCCACGCTTCCATCTATTGCATGCTTGACTTTATAGATTCATTTGGATCCAATCACCCGTTTTCGTTCTGGCCTAAGCACCACCTCCCATACATCATTCTTCATAATGGAGGCATATTCCTCCATCATGGCCTCCTGCCACGCTCCATGTTGTGCAGCCTGCTCATAAGTGGAAGGCTCGGCATCTATAAGCTCTATCATGAATGCCATGTACCCAAATCTCTACGGTGGTTTACTCTGTCTAAAAGATCTCTTTGGAGGTGCTACCTGTCTAGAATCATTAACTGTGGACCTGTACCACTTAGGTCATGGCCTAGGCTCAATCTCCTGTGGAACAACCTCGTGTTGCTCATCCTCCTCACTAGTCTCCTGGTTGTCCTGTCCACTAGTCTCCCTCAACACTAGTACATGTACCTATACCCTGTGCCTATGACTCGGTACTTTGTACCTCCTCAATATTTTGCCCAAAGTCTTGTCCCTGCTGGTCCTCTACATGTGTTGGCATATCTCTAGATCTCCTCAACGCTCGCTCCTCCTCAAACTACACGTCCCTGCTTACCACAATCCTCCTGCGCGTTGGCACAAAGATGTGGTAGGCCTTGGACACCTCACTGTAACCAACTAGTATCCCCTTCTCTCATGTGGGGTGCATCTTTGTCCTCTTCTCTTAAAGGACATGACAATAACAGACACTCCCAAAGATGCGAAGATGACTCACATCTAGCCTAGTACTTGTATAAACCTCCTCGGGTGTCAATTTCCCCAGAATGGTATGGGGACTCATGTTTTGTATGTAAACAGTTGTGCGACAGGCCTCTACCCATAAAAACATCGATAACCCCCGATCATGTATCATCGCATGTGTTGCACCCACTATGGTCTTGTTCTTGCGCTCTGTCACTCCATTCTACTACGAGTTATAAGGAAGCGTGAGCTCCTTCTTAATACCCTCAGCAACACAATATTCCACGAACTCATTAGAGGTGTACTCACCCCCATTATCCGATCTAAGTACCCGGATCCTCCTACCAAACTGCTTCTCCACTAGAGCTTTGAACTCCCTGAATTTGTCAAAGACCTCATCCTTGGTCTTAAGGAAATATATCCAGGTCTTCCTGAAGTAGTCATCAATAAAGATCATGTAGTAGTTGAAGCCACTAACTGACTGCACACTCATAGGACCATAAACATCCGAATGGATTAGCTCCAAGATCCCCTTGGACCTATGCTCGTTAGATGGAAATGCCTTGTGGGCATAATTTCCCAATGCGCAACCCTTACAAGGTTCATGCTTCTCTGTTGCAACCTTAGGCATTCTTGTAATTGCCTGTCTCAAATGACCCAACATACCAAAATGCAAATGTGCCATCTGTCTGTGCCATAACTCACCCAAATCAATGTTGTTGCTAAACAATACTTACGCTGGCTCAAAATGCAATTTGTACACTTTCTCACTACGAGAACCCCAATCACTTTGTCCATCTTGGCTGTAGACCCCTTTCGTCTAATACACACCTTTCCTCCAGGGAAGGTAACCTCAAACCCTTTGTCCTCCAGGGTTGAAACTGATATGAGGTCCTTGGTAAGACCAAGAACATATTAAACATCAACAAAACGTAGTGGTTTACCC
>SNQJ01S0236732.1:2390-12951 GCA_010110895.2 Picea sitchensis | reverse complement strand
AGCACTTGTCTATGTCAATGTAGTAAAACAACATGTCATCAACCCATAATGTCTCATAATCAAAATCAAATGTTTAATAGTATAGTAATCCGGATCACTTGCAAGAAAGTGTCCTCAAAGAATAAGTTCACTCAGTGCGTAAGAGAAAGATGTTACATACACCCCCTCTTGATCTAAACTTCATCCCAAAGTTTCACAATACAAGTGTTGAAAATGTGTATCACAGTATCATAAGCCTATCTATCAAAAAAAAATGGAAACTGTCGGTGCATATCATATATGTCCTCCCAGGTCGTCGAGTGTAGACTATAGTTGTCCCACTGGACCTTGACCTACTCTACCATTTGACGTCATAGCTGTCGAATGTGATGATCCAAGATGTGGATCGGCTCAGCCATGAGCACCCCCTCGTTCGATACCTACGAGGATCTTATGTCAATAACATGTGTAGGATCACTAATATAATGTCTCAAAACAAATACATGAAAAACATCATGCATACGCCTCGAAGAATCAGACAAGGCTAGTTGATAGGCCACGGGCCCCTTTCTCTCCACAATCTTGAAAGGTCCCATGAACCTAGGAGAGATTTTATCTCCTTTTCCAAACTTGATGGAGCTCTTATGCGGTTTAACCCACAAGAATACTCGATCGCCAACCTCATAACTGCGGTCGACATGATGCGCATCGACATAACTCTTCTATTGATCATGCAATTCTTTAATCCTTTGTCTTATTGTTTGCATTTTCTCTTCCATTTATTGGATCGCTTCTGGCCCCACCAGGAACCTACCCTCAAGTTGATCCCAACTCAAAGGCGTCTGACACGGTCACCCATAAAGAAACTTGAAAGGCGTCATCTTAATGGTGATTTGGTAACTGTTCTTATAAGCGAATTCCACCAGTGGCAAGAATTCCTCCCAATGCTTTTTTTGGTCCATCACATACATGCACAACATGTGCTCCAAGGTCTGGTTCATTCGTTTGGTCTTCCCGTCAGTCTCCAAGTGATACATCATATTGAAGTTAAGTTGCGTTCCCAAGGCCTCTTAGAAACTCATCAAAAATCGTCCAGTAAACACCGATCCACGATTGGATATAATCCTCTTAGGTACGCCATGCAGCCTCACAATCTCACTGATGAAAACTCTAGCTATGTAAGGTTCCTGATACATTGTACGCACAGGAATAAAGTGAGCACTCTTCGTCGGAGTGTCTACTACTATGAAAATCGAGTCGTGTCTCCTTGTCGTTAGTGGAAATCCAACAATAAAATCCATCGAAATAACCACCCATTTTGATTCTGGAACAACGTGTGGCTATAGTAATCATGTTGGGTGTCTATGTTCAGCCTTCACCTACTGACATTCTATACATATGACCACATAGTTGACTATATATGTCTTCATTATCTTCTAGAAGAATAAGGGTTTAAGGTCTTCCCTCATCTTCGTGACTCCCGGGTGAGCCATGTAAACTGTTCTATGAGCCTCACTCAGGATCAATCTCCTCAACTCGTTGTTCAGTCGTACATAAATCCGATTTTTAAACCTCAATAAACCATCGTCATCAAACGAAAATCCTTCAAATCTTGGTACCATCATTGTATTTTGTCCGATAAAACCCTCAACCTCTTTGTACCATTCATCGTCACGCTGTAAAGTTAGAATATTTTCACGTAGAATCTTCTGAAGAAGAAACATCAAAAATATGCATGGTCTTCGACTCAATGCATCTGCCACTTGATTCATTGTTCCTTTTATGTAAGTAATCTCTAAGTCATATTCGCTAAGTAATTCTGACCAACGTCATTGTCGCGCGTTCAGGTCGCTTTGAGTAAAGATTTGTTGTAGTCCACAATGGTCCGTCTTTAGTTCAAATTTTCATCCAACAAGGTAGTGTCTCCAAACCTTCAAGGAATAAACGATGGCTAACAACTCCAAATCATGTGTTGCATAACTCTCCTCGTGCCTTCTTAGTTTCCTCGATATGTAAGTGATCACTCGACTATTTTTCATCAAGACTCTGCCTAAGCCTTCCTTGGATGCATTAGTGCATACCAGGAAATTAGCGTCCATGTCAGGGACCTTTAGTATCAGCGCTATTGTCAACAACTCCTTGAGCATCTGAAATGCTTCCACGCATTTCTCGGTCCAAACAAACTTCTTGTTTTTCTTATGTAATTCCGTGATCATATTTTCTATCTTCAAAAATGCCTCAACGAACCATCGATAGTATCCTACTAGACCCATGAAGCTACGTACTTTTGTGATGTTCGTCGATGCAGGACATTCCATAATAGCGTCAACCTTGGCTGGATCCACGACGATACCTTCATCGAAGATGGCATGCCCTAAGTAGTGAATCTTCGATTGATAAAATGAGCATTTGGACAACTTCCCATAAAATTTGTGCTCTCCCAAACACTGTAGTACCAAGCATAAGTTATCTTCATGCTCCTCCTTCATCCGAGAGTAAATCAATATATCATCAATGAATACTTGGACAAACTTGTCCAAGTACTCGCGGAACACCCCATTCATCAAACTCATAAATACCCCTGGGTCATTTGTCAGTCCAAATGGTAAAATAGTAAACTCGTAATGTCCAAACCTCATCTTAAATGCGGTCTTAGAGACATCATCCTCCTTGATCCGTAATTGGTAATACCCTGATCGCAAATTGATATTTGAGAACACTGTCGCACCCTTCATCTGATTGAATAGATCATCAATCCTCGGCAATGGATATTGATTCTTGATCACGGCCTTGTTCAATTGAAGGTAGTCAATGCAGAGCCTCCATGACCCATCCTTCTTTCATATGAAAATAACAGGTTCATCCCACGGTGACACACTTGGATGCATCAGTCCCAGGTCCAACAATTCCTTCAATTGCATTCTCAACTCTTGTAACTCTGGGGTCAACATCCGATAAGGTGTTCTAGCTATCGGTTCAGTTCCCAATTTTAGGTTTATAGTAAACTCCAATTCCCTCTCTGGAGGCATCTCAGGTAACTCCTCTAGAAAGGCCTCTACAAACTCTCTCACCACAGGAAGGTGTTCTATACCTTCCACTACTCCCTTCTCGTTTAACGCAAGGATCACATAAATCTTACATCCCTTGTGAATTCTCTTCCAAAGTTGCAACGAAGATATGAACCTCAGGGAAACTCCTTGGCCTTGGCCTACAATCACACATCTCTGTCCCTCGTCATCGACCAAGCTCAACCATTTTGTCTTATAGTTGAGTATTGCCTCAAGCGATTCCAACCATTCCATACCGATCACGACGTCATAAGATCCTAAGATCATGACGTATAGGTTGGCCCTGGTGATAAGCTCTCCCAGGTTAAGGATACAACCCGTAACCTTTCCTCCAAACTTTTTTTTTGGCTCCCGAAGCCATCTGTACGAAGCTAAACTCATCTTGTTTGACTGCCTATACCTTAATCCTTTTTAGTGATGCAACAGAAATGAAACTCTCGGTAGCACCGGGATCTATCAAAATACTAAGGGTCTGGTCAGCGACGGTACTTGTCATCTCTAGCACACTCGACTGATGCTCTGCCTGGCGGTTGATCACCACTGCATGAATCTTATGGGCCTTGCCCAAATCTCCCATGGTAGTGGGTCTGGATGATCCACATGCTCTAGTCCTTTCCACAGGGCAGTCACATTGGTAGAGTGTCTCCCCACACGTCCAACACCACTTCTTCAATCTAGTAGTCTTGGTACCCGAAGTAGAATATGACGACCCACCAGCGTAGAATCCTGGTCTGTTCTGCTGAACAGGCCTAAATTGTTGCTTCTCTGGTCGACATTGTTGCTGATGTTGTGGTCCCCGATAAGGTGTCCGCTGCTGAGTCGTCGATCGCTGAGATGTAGTGAAAGTGGGTCCTCTCTGGAAGCCACGATATTTGGGCGTATGTATGGCTAGTGTCTGGTGCTGCTATGCACTAGACGACACCTTCCCTGCCAATTTCACTGGAGTCCTTCTCTAACCCCCGCTGATAAGCTCCTCCTCTGATATGAGGGCCTTATGGATGATATCGTGCAGGTTTGAGGCATCAAAATCCTAACCTTTGCATGTATGCTACCATTAAGGACAAACACAAACTTGTTGACCTTAAGTTTCTCAGTATTAAGATGAGAACCATACTGGAGAAACTCCATAAAATGAGACTCGTACTCGGGCACCGTATGACCGCCATGTCGTAAGGCGTTGAAATATTTGACCTAACTCTCAATGAATTTCTTTGATGGGTACCTCTCTCAGAACCGTTCCTCGAACAATTCCCATGACACATCTTCAACGGACATGTTCAGCTGCGGTAGGAGCGTCTTCCACCACAGAAGATATCTCCCCTTGAGTTGAAAGACCGCCATGTAGACCTTCATGTTGGAGGTATAGTCTCAAAGTGAAAATAACATCACCATATTCTCTAACCATGCCTTGGCGGCTACACCTTCCGGGGCACCAAAGAACTCGGGAAATTTTACCTTCTCAAGTTCACAATGAATGCTACCAACACTGACTGGAGTGCAAGGGGGACCCTTAGGGGGTGCCGACACTCTGGTCTCATATCTGTCCAAATGGCTAATCAGTGCCTCAGACATCTGCTGAAAATACCTCATCAAACCAGTCACATCACCTACTACTATCTGCTCCTACCTAACAACCTGTTCGTCTCCCTGGGGGATAGACCCCTCAAGCATGGATGCTACTGGAGGTGTCGCGCCTCCTCCCTTAGCACCTCGTCGTCTTCCTCCGCGATGTCCTCTAACCATGATTACCTACACGAGTACAAGTCAACTTAATTAGCAATCATTATAATAAAATCATATCAATGAAAGATGTAGTGATCCCAAGTCACGGGTAGAACCTCACTCTGATACCATATGTAACATCACTAGCGTTACGGCCACAGGTAAAGCCAAATTTTTTTTTTTTGTTTTTTTAATATTTAAGGGGAAAGAAGGAAAAGATGACAAAAGTTCGACCACACCACAGACGATGAATAGAAGCATGCAACCTAGGCAACAGGAAACTACGACACCACGCACAGGCACAAGGGCAACCAGGCAAAATAGGCACAAAAAAATAGGAGTAATGACTAACCCCCCGATGCAACAAGTCATTCCTACAAGATAAGGAAAAAATTCCCTTTCCCGACATAACGACGTTGACAAACAAGAATAGAACCTCAAGGCATGTGAACCAACGTATCCGCCCAAGTCAACATACGACGCTCAACCACACTCACATGGTAGGCACCGAATCCGACCTTGATATCATTCGCCACTAACCCATAAGGCATGCCATGATCCCCGCATCAGGAATCATGTTGTTCCTAGGTGATAGACGCGTCAATAACCTTGGCACAAACATAAGCTATCCAGACCAGGGACTCTATAAAACTCCGATGCGCTAGGAACCGAAAACTGACTGGCAGACTATACCTACCCCCACACGAAAGGTCAACGAGACACAAAAGAACGAAGACAAGGGGTGACACCAACCCACACGATATTGTCCCTGACGCCACCAATCACCCACGCTAACCGGTCCATGATTACATTCTAATTTAACTTGGGTTCCATTCTAACGGGGCACGTCAAGTTACAATTTGTTTTGGCATCGATTATCCATCTAATTTTAGCAAGTCTAAATTATAAATCAACCTTTAACTTAACATTAGATTAACATTAAACACAATCCAATCGACCAGTCTACATTATACTTTAGTCATTAAATTCAATCAATAACATCAATTACAA
Source organism: Picea sitchensis (assembly GCA_010110895.2). NCBI lineage: Eukaryota > Viridiplantae > Streptophyta > Pinopsida > Pinales > Pinaceae > Picea > Picea sitchensis. Next base: position 7,171 of record SNQJ01S0236732.1, on the reverse strand, counting down.
ATCAGTTCGGCAATTCTTCATCACAATTAAATCATCAAATTCAATCTAAATAACATCAACTACGAATCAATTTGGAAATTATGCATCACAATTTAATCATTAACCACATTTTAATTTATGATTTTAACCTCTACCTAGGTCAATACTTACTAAACTCATTTAATCATTAATCACAGTGTAACTGGGAATTTCAATATTAATCAAAATCTCCATCCAACTAGCCATCAACTTAATTAACAACATTAATGATTTTATTGTAGAATGCTACCATTATAACACTTATGAACAATTAATTCTCTATGTGTGGTCTATCAATATTTCTCGAACCAACAATACTACCTGTCTTATTAATAATGAGAAGGAAACTGCTAAATATTAACATCGATGTAGTAATTTAACAAGGCAATTATCATAGTTGTTACCTAACAATTAATATCGCAATTAACAAGGCAGTTGACATAACAGTCAACATAACAATTAATTTAACAATAACACGGCAATTTACATGACTGTTATCCTAACAATTAATATAACATGATGAGGCGATTAACATGTTAATTAACCTGGAAATTAGTATAGAAATTCACAAGGCAATTGACATAATTGTTAACAAACAATTAATAGCACAACAACCAGACAATTTTCATGACTGTTAGCCATTTAACTCGCTGTGGCAATTAATCAATAAGAAGGAAACTATTGTCCAATAACTCACTGTAGCAAATTATCCAGGCAATTAATATGGAAATAATATAGTAACACGCAGGCAACACTTAAGGAAAATTTGTATCCATTCCAGCAAGCGCAGTCAACAATTTAAAGGGGCAAAAACATGGTCACAGCAGCAGCAAGACGTAGTCACAGTTAATGGTGAAACGCTATGCCATACCTCAGCAAACACATGCTATAATTTAAGGACAATTCGTGGGAATTTAACAACAAATCAATCCATCATTTTAATAGAAAAATGTGGGCATTAACAATAGACTCAATCAATCGTTTTGATAGCCAAAACGTGGGTGTTTAATCAACAAACTCAGACATGAATTTAAATGACCCAAAATAGTGGGAAATTAACAACATATCAGTCAATTTTTAAAGTTCCAAAGAATGGGCCTTCCATGACAATCTCAGTCACAGAATAAATGACAAAATTGTGGGCAATCAACAACATATCAGTCAACCTTTAAAAGACAAAAACGTAGGAATTCAACAACGATCTTAGTCTCGAATTAAATGACAAAAATCGTTGGTAATTCAACCGCATATCAGTCATCTTTTAAAAGACAAAATGTGGGCATTCCCAGGAATCCAATAGCAGTAAGTTTTTAATGCTTAAATCAATCTTCAATAAAGGGAAAATATCGCCCCAACAGTAAAATGAAATGCATTCCAGAGAGGGGAGAATTGCTAGGCAAGAGGTAATCAAAAACAAAAGTTCTTAAGTGCAAGACACAGACTTAGAATTTAACTGTTTTTCCATTGCCAGAATGTCAAATGTAAAAATGCAGGCATGAAGTCATTTTGTTTTTCCATTGCCAGAATACCAAATAATAAAAATGTAGACATGAAATCATTTTGTTTTTCCATTGCCAGAATACTCAATATAAAAAATGCAGGCATGAAGTCATTTCATTTTTCCATTGCCAGAATACCAAATATAAAAAATGCAGACATGAAATCATTTTGTTTTTCCATTTCCAAAATACCCAATATAAAAAATGCATGCATGAAGTCATTTCGTTTTTCCATTGCCAGAATACCAAATATGTAAAAAAAATGAAGAAATGAAATTATTTCGTTTTTCCATTGCCAGAACATCAAATATATAAAGAAGACAAGGAATAAATTCATTTTTCCATTGCCTTAATACCAATACAACGCATACAACAGTAAGAGAAACACAAGGATCCAATGGGAAAAGTCATGGAAATGATCGCAGGGATGCTATCAGTGAAGGCGTAGAGAAAAACCAACCAGGATGCAAGATAATCCATACGTAGAGGTCTTTTCCAGATGGCGAAATCAACAATCAGCCAAGGATAAGAACAGAGGTAGACAACTGACAAGAATGTTCTTCGCTCATCATCCATGCACAGAAAAGCAGGGCATTGATATCCATAGGTCTATTAACATCGAGGCGATGACCATAGATCAGGATCCTGACCAACTGCTCAGGTGAAGACTAATGAGCTAGGGATGAAGGGAAAAACAACCACAAACTTCACAAATCAATACATACAAGGTGGTCAAGACATGTTGGGAATCGAAGTTCATCAGAGCCAATCAATCATCGAGCTAGGATAAGGAAAATTCAGTCAACAACTAGAACGCTATACAATCAATTTACTTACCCACTAAACATGCATATCCAAAGCATATTACTTTTACAATCCACCGTAAAAAATGAAGAAAGTGTATCGTTGCCTGATCGCCTACTCTGAGTTGATGTCCCGCTCGCTCCATGCAACACCTTCTTGTCGACTGATGAGACTTCACTGGTACCTCCCAGCCAATGCTAGGGGTACTCTTCTTCCCCCATAGCCTCCTGAGCCGCAAAGGGGCCACGCATGCTAACCAGAGAATCAACTAGCTCCCAGCTCGCCTCACAAGGCTGATCTACCACTCATCACCGAGCTGGGTATCCCAACTCCCACAAGCTAAGTCAATCAAGTAGATATTTCTAGAACGTAATGTTACACAAACATAAGAGATCTTTCATCCTTCTCCTCCCTTCAATATATAGAGTTTCAAAGTCCCTTACTTTTTGAAATCCCATTTTATTTAAATTTTAACAAATTAATTCATAAAAATTCCTCCCCGCACATGTGTCACCCATCCCCTTCTTTCCTCCATAAATTAATTTATTTAATTAATTAATTACCCTTATTTCCCTGACCCACCTAGAGTCACTCCTATAATCGCTCCTAGGTGTCCCCAAATTCTGTTACAGGTTTTAATGACTTTCCCCATTATTAATTTTCTAGTTCAGTTTAAAATTACAAAGTTCTTAAATGGTAGATACCTTACTAAGCTTGACTTTATGTTTTTTTCCTTGTGTTTCCCTTTTTTTTTTATGTTTCCCTCTTTTCCTGGTTTCCTAATTATTCTAGATTTCCCTATTTCCCCTTTTCATTTAGAACTCAATTTGGTAGGTGTAGAAATTAACTTTTAAGTATCATAATATAATAAAATAATAATAATAATAATTATTATTATTATTATTATTTTATAAATATATAGAGAGAGAGAGAGAGATTCTTTCCCCCCCACCCTTTTTTTATAAAGGATAGAGAAAATTCTTTGACAAGTAAATTAGACCTAGAATTTAATTTTTGTGGGCGACATTTTATTAGGGAAATTGTTTTAAAAATATTTCATCACATTATTATTCCTAAGGCCATCTGGGTTCATTCATTTATCATTAATAACGCGACATTCCCTTCAGGACACACTAGGTGCTCCAAGGGTGTCACTCACCTCACCTGTTTCTCGTGCGCGACATGCCCTTCAGGACACACTACATGCTCCAAGGGTGCCACTCGCCTCTTTCCATTTTTCTTGCACGACGTGCCCTTCAGGACGCACCACATGCTCCAAGGGTGCCACTCGCCTCTTGACTAACTTGGTAGACATAAAAAAAACCTGGAGTCAATACTCCGCCAGGTGAACCTGTCAGAGACTAAGGGCCTCTAAGGAATATGGCCCGTGCCTTATTGCATGCCCCTTAGAATCATCATGAGCAACTGTAACAGTCTGCCCTAAAGGCATCATGCATCCTATCGAACTAGGTAAACATTAATCTACAGTTCGAGCCACAGTGAGAGTGCTAGTAGGTTGTGGCAGGGCTACTATCCACACCTCTCCCTAAACCTTTCTGGTAGTCGTGCGTGAGCCCTTTACTCCACATGCGAGTCTGGTCGACAAGCTATCGTCAGCCTGCATCATCAACAAATCATGTCAGAATATATCCATATCATATCATCTAATCAGATGCACTAATATCACATATAAAACAATCAAACCCCAATGGTACACTCCTCGACTCGATCCAGAATCCAAGGGGTTCCATCGATGCCTCTGCATCCTTGAGTTCCAAGATCCTGCACACTCAGTAAAATTGAGTCAATATCACCTGTCTATGTCAATGCAGTAAAACAGCATGTCATCAACCCATAACATCTCATAATCAAAATAAAATGTTTAATAGTATAGTAATCTCGATCACTTGCGAGCAAGTGTCCTGGAAGAATAAGTTCTCTCAGTGCACAAGAGCGGGATGTTACATCAGTCGTGGGGTTGACACAGCCAGAATGACATCTAGTCGAAGGGGAAGCCTGCAGTCCCCTGGTCGACGGCGCCTTGACTCCTTCAAATATTGATTTGTTGGTCATTAGCTTCCTTAGGATTTCCTCGACAGACTTCTCTAACTCACTAGGTTCGCCCAACATTCAAACTTTTAAATAGACGAGTCGAGGTAGGTGAACGAACAAGTGGGGTAGAAAATTGAACGTCGAGGTCTAGCTTTAGATAAGTCAACTAGACACTTAGACAATTCTCTGTTAGCTCAGTTAATCACGGGTGGAAAAAAGTGGTCTCGACAAAGCGACCAACGATTTAAATAAGCGGGGCACTGTAACAAATTCTTCCAACGGCCAGGAATTCTTATATGAATGTGAATTTTCCTGTTATGGCGCGGTTGCAACATGTCAAAAGCAGTCCATCAGCCATAAATGTATTTTCTAGCCATTCTGGAGTGTCATTCTAATGGTCGGGGCGCC
>SNQJ01S0236730.1:0-13802 GCA_010110895.2 Picea sitchensis | reverse complement strand
TTACCCACAAGCCAATGGCCAAGTCGAAGCAATTAACAAAGTTCTCATAACCATGCTTCGACGAATGATAGGGATTCACAAAACAAGTTGGCACACAATGTTGTTTTCAGCATTGTGGGCTTACCAGACATCCGTTAAGTCTACTACCGGGTTTACACCATTCCGGTTAGTCTATGGTCTAGAAGCCATCCTCCCGATTGAATGTGAGATACCCTCCTTAAAACTAGCCATCGAACTCCTACCAAACACTTTTGCCGAAGAAGAACATCTATTGTATCTTATGCGATTAGATGAAACTCGACATGATGTTTCCCTAGTCATAGAAGCCCAGAAGAAACATGTCAAGGCCCAATATGAAAAACATGTCAAGCCTTGCGTTTTCTCCGAAGGAGATCTAGTTCTCCTCTACGAACAAGATCGAGATATGCTAGGAGCTGGAAAATTCAAAGCCATGTGGCGAGGTCCTTATATCGTTAAACATGTTTTGGAGAAAGGATCTTATGAGTTAGTAGATTACGATGGTATCCCTTTGAGTGAACCTAGAAATGGGTTGTACTTAAAGAAGTACTATGCATAAGATCACATGTGCACGAGTACTTGTATTTTATTGTATCATACTTCTTGTGTGTTACTGTAGTATGTTTTTTTTTGTTATCTGGTCTCTACCATTATGTTACGTTGTGTTTGGTTTCTAGATGTTGGATTCTTCACTACCCCATTGGGCTTCACTGATGGTGCTAGCCATAGTACCTAGAACCTTGCTTCTGCAGCGTGGGCAATTTATGCCCCTACAAACAAACTTATCACTCTATGAGGTGTATGCCTCAGCCATGTGACCAACAATATTGCAGAGTATAGTGTCATTATCGAATTGTTGATTGATGCTATCTCACTCGGTATTCGTCACTTGGTTTTACAACTCGATTCGCATCTAGTAGTACTACAATTAAGTAATGTCTATGCTATTCGAAATCCTACTTTATTACGGGTATATTTGCAAATTCACCTCTTGGAACGTTATTTTGATTATATTGAGTATCAACATATTCCCAGATGTCTAAATACATTAACTAATGCATTAGCTAACTATGTATTAGAGAAACATTTGGTCCATTTATAAACCAATCACATCACATGCATCACATAACACAAGATAAGCCGGTAGAAGCTGTACATATGTATATAACGATCAAAATGTTTTTTACAAAACGTTCTGTCCTAGGATCAAAATTTCAAAATCTGAAGCTCATAGCTTCTACAAAGTAATGTCATTAATGACGCTCGTGATAACACACGACTTCCTGGGAAACCCTACGAAGCAGTCGGCCAATAGACTCTGACACGCCCACCGTATGACGCTGATAACGCTGTGGGACCTCTCCGAGAGGCATGTTAGGAATGTCAGCAGTCAACCCCTCTAAGTTTTGTTCCATTGCCTCATAATCTTCAACGTCCCATTGTGGCACTGGAGCCACCTCTCCTTGTCCCTGAATAGGAGAAGTACCCATAGGTCGACAAGGCCCCATGTCTGTATCATCAAAAACGAATTTTTGTAATTAGACCTTGGACAAACATAAAAACATTTACATATGATAAAACTCACAAAAACATTTAAAAAGTGAAAAAATGTGTACTTATTACCTAGATCTCCCCACTGAGCATCCTTGGGTAGGGCCAAATCTGGATCTCCTCGGAAATCCAACCTGGCATAGGCATAATCGTCGACCATCAGCATCTGTGGCCGTAACCATTCAAAGAAGGAATCATTGTATTTGATGATCGGCCCAGCTACATGTCGAGCCATGAGGTTGCACCACCTCAACATCCTTAGATCCTTTGGAGATGGTAAACCCCACTCAACCTGCAACCTCAACAAGGGAACCCTCTCAAGAAACAAGGACACCAAAAGTGATCCATACCCGAATTTATTTAGGTCGCCTTTCTTGCCTTTAGCCAACTGCCTCTTCATGCTACGAAGGACTGCGTCTGACCAGTTAAAGACCTGAGGCTCAGTACACTCTATGGCGTACTGAAAATAACTTTGGATAGCCATGTGTGGAGCAGCGGTCCTAGCCACACAAGAAATGGTGAACAAGATAGTGTGAAGGGTCAAATCCTGAACCCCCCAAATGACCACCTTTCCTTTGCTTCTTTTTGCCTCTAGAACACAGTACTGACGGAAATACTCACTCATAGGGAGCCCACCACCTCGGCTACTGGTCAAGTTAGTGTGGTACCCACACCGCGACAATCCTGTTAGGAAATAAACATTCTCAATATCCAAGGACAATGTGTGGACCCCCACGTGGAATACTTGTTGGTCTACATCCCACATATGAACGAGGTACTCCAACAGCCTGACTTGGGCCCTCATACCTGGGATCCAAAAGAATTTCAGGAGACCACAGTCTCGCAAAGCGGCAACGGTGCCTGGGTTATTCGTGGCAATTGCATCATCTTCTTCATCCTCTCTTTCACGCCATTCCAGAACCATTGTGATAGCCAAATTCCTACACAAGAACTATAAGAAGAAGGTCAACAACTCTTTTCAAGCCTTGGTACATTTTTCATTGAGAAAAAACCAAAGCAATTTTTCATTTTGCGGTTCTCACAGGTGGCCCTTTAGCACAGTGCAAGGTTCTTGTAGGTTCCTTTGGGGCCACCTGCGAGAATCATGCATTCTCGCAGGTCCCATATGGCTAGATTGCAAGAACGCCTGGGCACAAATTTTGGCCCTAAAACAAACTCCAAACTTGAAATTTGCCAATGAAAACAAAAAATTGAACCATGAAAAGATAGACGACAAGGAGCTTACCTCACTAACGAATACGGTTCGCCAAATGGTTGTTCGTACCTTCCACAATCGAGCACCAAAATTCGAGGGCAAAAGAGGGGTTTTGGGCTAAAATCTTGGAAAAGTTACAATGACTATGGTAAAAGAACTTTTACCCACTTATATTTACTTTTTACCATTTTTGTTGGTTTTTATAATTGTTTTATTCATCAAAACTAATGCCTAATAGCCCCATGAGTGCGACTTTGTGCAGACATGATGACTTCAACATCCACACGAAGGGATACGGATATTCTCTCTTTATCATCGCATGTTTAAATTGTTTTTTATGGTTTTTTAGACAAAACCTCGAGCTTGGTCTTTGTTCATTCTCACTCTCGAAAATACATGAGAACGTAATCGAGCACACTTTTATCACTTTTTCGGGCTCAACAAGGTTATACGAAAAAGGAACCCCCTAGAGTCCTCTTTAAGCTCTCTTTAGACTCTCTAAACATGAAAAGATTGTTGAGCAATCTTGCTATTTTCACTCTCGTTAAAGTATTTGAAGAAAGCATCTGTTGGGCGATAATTTATCTCTTTTTTGGTCTCATCAGACTACTTTATGAAAAAGGAACTGAGAGAGTTCTCTTTTGAGTGTTTTTCCAGACTCTATAATCATGAAAAACCTTCGAGTTTTCTATCTTTGGACTCATTAAACAAACATCGAAAGACCCGTAATGGGACCGAACCACTCCTTCCTAGGGTTCGTTAAACATACTCCGAGGGACTTATCCGAAGGATGAGCTTACATCAACAAGCATATGCCATCCTTCTCAAGCTTGCATAAAAATAAAGAGGTACTCGCCAGAAATGGTGGGGGAAAATTTGGGAAAGGGATGTGTTTTCATATTCATATTATTGGCAGTAAGTGTCGCTCTTGAACATGACACCCCCCTATTCATTATCTGAAGCTGGTTTGGGAAATCCATTCGTTTCTCATTTGACTTTCTACAAGGTCATATCTTGAGTCATCTCTGAGTCAGTGTTTCCAAATCATTGGTCGTGTCATTCATATGTTCAAGAGAATTTCATCCGAAACCTCTATTGAGTCGGCCATCTGTAATTGTCCATTCTCTCTGTGTTGACCTTCCTTGTGTCCAGTTCAACCTACATCATACTCTATTTCACCTTCAAAATCTGTTACTCATTTCGTTTCATTGGTGGGGGATACATCAAGGCCCTCCTGTGACGAGTTTTGTTCTGTTGACTCCAGCTCATTATCCAGAAACAAGACTTAGAGATTATTCGGTACCTTGGAACTTGCATGCCTCAATGGTAGGTTTCCTCACTTTTGACAGTGGGTTTTCATCATTGACCCCTGATCAAGAGATTGCATCGAATGTTCTACCTCAACTCATGTATTCACATTCAATGGATTGTACTAGTGTACCTTGGGAGTCATTGACATTAATGGTGATTTCCTTCACACTTGTTAACGGTTTCATCAATGACTGGTAATCAAGTGGTTTCTACCATGTTCGACTTCGGCACATGTAATCACATGGTTAGATTCATACTTTTAGGTGACAGGATTGAATACCCTGGGTCTCATCTCTTTGATCCAGGCTGCGATAGAATATGTATAATTTGCTGACACATAGATCCACTTTGTATGTCACGTGGCTATGTCGTCTTAATTTGAATCGTCTTGCATAGATCCACAGTGTATTCTTGGTGGCTATGCGATATTTTGACGGCATGGATCCATGGTGTATGATTGGTGGCCATGACCTATGTTCATGATGTCGTCTGTCTGTGATCTGAGTATGGGAATGCCTACCTCAGAACTGGAATTATATTCTGCAGATGCTTGGTTGTTTGCAGGTTTCTGATTAGGTGCACTCATGGTTTCCGACACATACACGCAGTTTACAAAGTATTTCAGCTGTCACTGATTTTGGCCTCATACTTTGGTGGGCATTCTGTTACACATGATTTTGGTAATATTGGTGATATATTAACAATGGTGTACTCAGGATCCCAACAAGAACTTTTTCCTTAAGAAAAGTGGCTCTTGTCTCCTTCCAAAAACATATTTTCAAAGTGAGTTCGCAGGCTGCATATGGCCTAGGGTGCGAGAATGACTCATCCTCATAGGCCACCTTCATCTAGGGTGCAAACTTCTCGCAGTTTACTCCATACATAGGGTGCGAACCTGTTTTCAAGCACGGAAAAGAGAAGAGGTCTCGAGGGTTCCAGAAGGGAATCTTCTAGAAAATGAGTTGGCATTCATATGGTTGTCATTTTACCGATTTCACAGATTTGATGGGATCATCCTCATCCATGTAACCATCTCCCCTTCTCCTATATATTTAAAGGATTCTCATGGAAAAGGTTAAGCAAGATTAATTAGAGAATTGGTGAAAGAATTGTGTGAAGAACCCTGCTTGAATAGAAGCTTGGAGACTCTAGTTGGTCTATCAAGAAGAATTGGATCTTCTTCATGAAAGTACAGAGAAAGTGTGTGTGTTAGAACCAAGGGTCACAAGAGAGCTTGCGACATCAAGGCTATCAAGTTGTATCTTCTACTTTCAATTAATATGATACAGCGACATGTTCTTTTCCCATAAAGCCATTCTTACTTTATTGTGTAATTCCTTGATCATATGCATAAGTTGACGTCGAATACATTGTGCTATCTTCACTTTGGTTGGTTTGTGTTGTCTTGGAATTGACCTCATGAGAGCACCGGAGCGAAGTGGGAGAAAAATAGACTTAAGGAAGCGATAAAAAGGTATGTCATTTGTTCCTCCTTACTAGCTAATTCAATGATTTCAACTTAGGGAAAGAGTCATGTCATGTTCTATTTTGTTCTAGATCCAGGTGGATCTAGGGAGATCTGTTAGTGTCTGCACCTACCGATTAGTCCGATAACACTAGGGCCTTGGAACCCTTTTGATACATCTTCTCCTTCGATGTATAGGCCCATGAGTTGATTGATATCCTCTGCATGAATTGGATACCGTCGATCGAGCCATAAAATCCTGTCACGCACCTGATTGATAAGGAATTTGGTACACCGCACAACCTCACCAATAGTGCCGAAAAATGGAAAGTCTTGGAGATTCATGATGCTGGATTTGAAGAGGTTGATAAACTCGGGCTTTGACACAAACTACATCCCTCCCATATCATCTAGATCCACATCCCAAAATATGTGGGAATAATACTTGGTCTGTGAGGTCGCGTTCGAGGAGCTTCACTTGATTGACCTTTCCTTTGAGGTCACCCATGAACTCAACCAAGGGATCACTAAAATTATTTGGAGACCAAACTTCAGATTCATGTATCTCTCAGAATCACTTCTCTATACTGCTAAGAGACTTAGACTGACTGTACTGGGCTTTGGGGTCGCGATTGAGATAATTTTTCAGGCTCTATGACAATTTATAAATCTCAAACACAAAATAAAAAACAATAAGGCTTACACTAATTTCACACAACCTTATACTTAGGAAAGATGGCGAGCTCTGTCATTACTCATAAGGCCACTCATGATTAATCCTATATACACAACCTAGAGCTGAGGTTTCTGATGGGACTATTTAATGGGGTAAATCTATTGGGGGATTTTGGCATTTACTAAACAAGTTGGATAAGGACATGGTTGGCCTTAGGTGTTACTGTTTGAACGATTGATAATCCTAGCACAAATACTGATGGCATCTTTGGGTATCATATCTTTATGGTCTAACAGAGTTCAGACAGGTTACTGTAGCGATCGTAAAGGCTATGACTAGACAGGGTGTGTGTGGTACATGGACTGGGATTCCCTTCGGATTCACTCTCCCTTCAACCACAATGGGTTCCAAGTCATATTTAATGAATTCATTTAATTTACTTGTGTCTCTTCTGATACTATGTTGATGAGTAATCAATTCTGCACCAAAGTAATGTTTATACTGAAAGAAAAATGAAATACATGTCGCGACGCAACATTGCACACTTCGAATTTATTAACTGAATTTAAAGAAATTACATAAATTAAAATATAACTACTATACATGATTATTTGGATTGGATCAATAATCCTTTAGGTTAGTCCAAGGAAATATAGGGTTTCAATTGAGTGCCATTCACCCATCCTACCCGAAGTATACCATCCAGTTGTGTTATTCTGACTGCTCCAGAGCGTTGGATTTCCACAACTATAAATGGGCCCAACCAATGCATCCAAAACTTGCCTGGATATTTATGGTATCGATTGTCATAAAGTAGGACCTTATCTCCTTGTGAAAATGTTTTGGCCTTAATATGCCTGTCATGCCAATCCTTCTTCATGGCTTTCTTAATTATTTGATGAAAGTCTGGTAAAAACCTGGTCTCATCAAGTTCCTACAATGTTGTAACCCTCTACGCAACTCATTCATCCTCTAACATATGTGTAACCTGTGTGATATAGAGACTAGGGGTAATGAATTCTACAGGTACCACAACCTCTTTCCCATATACTAGATGAAATGGAGTATAATTGTGAAGTTTCTTCATGGTTTTCTCGTAATCCCACAAAATTGTTGGGACTCTTTCATCCCAATCTTCCCTGTTTTCACAACAAACCTTTGCCAAACCTCTTTCTAGAATCTTGTTAAATGCTTCCACTGTGCCATAATATTATGGATGTTAGGGGTTTCTTTTATGATGTTGGATTAAGAAATATGTTGTAAGCTTTGTTATTGTACTACTGATAAAATGACCACCCTAATCACTAGTCATACTCCTAGGACATCCAAACTGAGTGATAATATTTTCAAAGATAAACTTGGTAGCGATATCAGTTGAATAATCCTAAACAACTACTACCTCATCCCATTGTGTCAGGTAATCAGTTGAAGTGATAATATACATGGCCTTTGAGTGATTAGTTGTGGGGTTTATCGGTCCAATAAAATCAATCGTCGACTTCTCAAATGCTTGCAAAGCTCGAACTGGCTGAAGAGGCAATTTGTCTCGTCATGATGGCTTACCTGCTCTCTGGAAAATGTCACAAGATCTAGCATATTCCTTCTCATCTTTGAAGAGAATGGCCCACCATAATATACCTTTAAGTACTTTCTGCGCAATGGCCTTTCCTCTGATATGGCCTCCCGCAACTCCACTATGGCACTCCCAAAGGATGTCTTGTCTTTCATGGTCCAAAACACACCTCCTAAGGATATTGTCTAGGTCTAACTTATACAAATTTCCCGTGATCAATTGATAGTCCACTTCTCAAACCACCATATAATGTTTCTTAGTTTCAGAGTACATATCTGGGCAGGCCCCTATAATTAGGAACACTTCTATATCTTCCAAGTATTTTTGTACTTCCTCAACTCGAAATAGGTCTGCATCTGGAAGTTGATCAACGATTTCTCTGCTGCTCTCCCCTGACTCCAATATGGACAAATAATTGGTACCCATGTTTCATCTTCCAGGTTTGATGATCACCTCAAATGAAAATTCTTGAAACAGTAACAACCATCGATAAATTCTTCCTTCCAAGACAGGCCTTTTAACTAGATACTTTAATGCAGAATGATCGGTAAAGAATTTGAAATGAGATCCTAACAAGTAATGTCTAAACTTTTGTAGAGCATAAATCATAGCCAAACCCTCCCTTTTTGTGGTTGTATAGTTGCGTTCAGCTTGTGATAGCTTCTTTCTAGAAAAATAGATGGGATGATATGTATTTCCATATTCTGGTTTCACTAAGATGGCTCCCAGGGAAATACCTGATGCATCCACATGCACATGAAATTCCTTTTCCCAATTTGGAAAAATCAAAATAGGTGATGTGCTGAGATTTTCCTTCAGGATGTCAAATGCTCGATCACACTCTAGTGTCCACTAGAACAATTCAAAATTATTTAGTAGATTTTCCAGGGGTGCAGTAATATTTGCATACCTTCTGATGAACTTGTGATAGTACCCTGTGTGCCCCAACATTGAGCGCAACTATTTAGCGCTCGTAGGCAGTGGCATATTCAAATTGACTGCAACTTTGGTTGGGTCTACCAACACTCCTTCTCGACATACTATGTGGCCTAACATATTTCCATGTGGCACACAAAAGATACACTTTCTAAGGTTCAAAGATATATGCAGTTCCCTATACTGATCAAACATCAACCATAGTAGCGCTACATGTTCTTTCAACAGACTATACACCGTCCAATCATCCATATAAAATTCTATAAATTTGTGAATAAATTCTGGGAAGGCTGCTATTACAATCTGGGAAAAAACTGTAGGAGCATTCTTTAGACCGAAGGGCATCACATATATGCAAATGACCCCCATTCTATTATGAATGTGGTCTTATTTTTTTCTTCTTTGGTAATTCTTACTTCGTGATACCCCGAAAATCCATCCATAAATGAGTAAGACTCTTTCCCCACAACCTGTTCTAGCACCTCGTCAGTAAAAGGTGTGGGAAAAGGGTCATGCACACAGGAAGAATTAAGGATTGTGTAGTCTAGACATACCCTAATGTCCTCTGTACCTTTCTTTCTCTGGATGACTATGGGGCTAACCCACTCTGCTTCTTCAACTAGGAAAATAAGTCTGGCCTCAAGCATCTTGTTTATTTCTCTCTTGACCTTCTGTTTCACCCTGGGGTTAACAAGATATGTTCTATGCCTTACAGGTTTCAATCCTGGTTTTAGTTCGATTTTCATCTCTCCCATAGTTTAATTCCTTGCAGGACTATCTTAAGCTCAGGGAACTTACTTGTGAAAGAGAAGTCCTTGAAAAATTGGTCTGCTAAAGTTTTCCAACTGTTGGTTTGCCTTCTGATCTCTTCATGGATGTACTAGGATTTATGTATCATACCTAGAGAATAAAGAAATAACTGAACCCATAAGTGAGATGGTACTTCTTCAACTTGCCAATGTCTTATGCATTGTTCGATATGTGTTTTAGGATCAGTCTATCCATTAAATAGTTGCACAAATTGAAAATCCATCTACATCTCTGACTTTATTTTCTCCTTATCTTGAAATCTACACTGGATAGAATTATTCACATCCTCTCAGTTCTTAATTACTGCCTTGTGACTAGCCCACCACCTAGTAGGGGTGTCTTCCAGGGCTAAGTCTAGAACTACGATCCTTTGATATTCTACTATCTTTTCTTCCATGCTAGCCAGAAAACTACCAAGGTCTAAGGTACCATTGTATGTCGGATGTTCTCTAACCTCGGATCCAACCCATCTTGTTTCTCTAATAGTTTCGCATCGTCTTGAAAATATTTCATATGTACCCTGTTTCCAACTGTCAAATTCTAGTTCTGAATATCCATCATCCGATTGTATGCTCCTCCAACTTATTGATCTATCAACCGTAAGATTGATATAGTATGATCTTGTTCCTATTTTTATGACATATAACTGATCTAGATCCTCTCCTTTCATATTGTTTTCCGTTGGGTCCGTGTATCGAGGGCCTACATACAGATCCAAGGGATGAACTAGTTTTATTCCGTCTTCTTCAAATGTCATGGTATCCCTCTTCAGGTCAATAACAACATAGTTATCATAAGCCCAATGAATATCAAGTAGTGCAAGATAAAGATCCTTATCCCCCATGATTTTGATCACCTCAAAATTTTCTACATCCTTTACTCCCACAACATATATCTCCATGTTCTCCAGCCTTCCTATTGGGAAAATACAATACTGATTGACCATTCTCAATTGGATTGGGGAATATGTCAACTATGGTTTCCCTAAATATTCCCAAGTATTTTTAGGTAATATGTTAACATCATATCCTAGATATAACATAACATCCTTAATATCAAACTCATCTAGTTGGGCTACTAGTCTAAACTCTTTCCTAGTCCATATTTTCCTTCTTTGCACTCTCTAAGTGTTCTTCTCAGGAAGGTTAGTCATTATTATAGCTTCTGGGGATTCCTCCATTCCTAAGACTAGATACAGTGCATTTCGCAACTTCTCTGTCAACTGATCATTCCCAAGAATATTAGAAAATAATTGAAACCAAAGTTTAACTACATTTTGCGACTTCTCAGGTTGTCGCATCAAGATTAGAGGGGATGAGGTAGGGAATTGCACAATATTAGTATAAATGGTGGGTTGAGGGGGTTTTTCTTCTATTTCAGGACCAGGGATACTATGGAAAAATTCTATTTCATCTTTAAAGAATAACTTCTGTTTCAGAGGGTCATACCTGTCCTCCTTAGGTGCTGCTTTTTGGATCTTAGGAAGATTATCATCATCTGCACCAGTCTTTTCTCCTCCTCGAGTAATGATATTAATATTGGTTAGTTTCCCCTTGAATTCCCTCTTTATCTCTGAGCCGATGAATTTGGATCCTCATTGTCGTGCCCGATCTTCCCATTTCGCAATTAGCTCTAGGAAGTCTTTAGTTGTGAGAGAACCATGGCCTCCTTGGTTGAGGAAAATCCCTAGCTATGTGACCTTTCTCATCACAGTTGTATCATGTAGTTTTTCCTCTCCCCCTAGTTCTTCCTCCTCCAAAGTCTCCTCCATCCCCACCTCCTCGGCCCCTTTCTGGTCCTTGAGGGGTTTCATTCACCCTAAATGATGTTCGATCCAATCTATCTGCAAGTGCATCAAGTTCTCTACACTGATTCTTAGCATGCATGGTAGATGTGAAGAAATAACAATGTACAATATTCAGTACTATAGAATAATTTTGAATAATAGGGCACTACCTTGGCGCATGCCCATGAATTCAGCAGATCTTACAATACTCCAGTGACTGCGATGCTTGGTTTCCTGGAAAAGCATGATATGGGGTTGGGGTATGGAATGGTAAATTCACAGATACTTGCACAAATCCTCCCATGGGTCCTGACGAGGGTTCCACTGGATTGTGAAGTAGTCCCATTCCCCTCATACGTGGACATTTGTTTGCCAGATTCCCCTCTATGTAGCATCTGGTACACCAGACTAGTCGTCGCCCTAGTCCAGGTATAATCAATTCTTGAATCTTCTCTATCAGTTCCGATATTTGTCCTTGTAGTTAATCCAAATTTGCATCCGCTGGGGTCTGGTCACCCTTAGGCTCCCTAGATATCATTCCATGGATTCAATCTTCATTGATTGTTCCAAGGCATCTGTCAAGGAGGCTATCTGTTGTTGTGTTAATGGAATTCATGTCAGAGGTAGCAATCCCTAGATATACCATTCTCTCTGGTGATATTCATGAATTGGATGCGCTAGCCTTCCAATGGCATCCTTAAACTTTTGAATATATTCCCAAGATAATTCTCCTTCCCTCTATTGAATCTCACGTAATTTAGAAAGTTCTTGTTGTTCTGATTGAGGTAGATTAAACTATGCTATGAATTTTGTTCAAACTTGGCCAATTGTGAACGCATGTCTTTGTGCTCCTCCTGGATCAATAGAATTCATGTACCATTTGAGAGAACAACCTCTCAAGGTAGTTTGGAATTCAGCCAGTTTATTTTCATCTAGAGTCCCTCTGGACCTCCAAATCGCTTCGCACAAAAACCAATGTTTCTCAACATCCTCATCTCCTTTACCTTAAAAATTTGGGTATCAAGCGATCAATCCTCCCGCGTTTCCATCCATTCCTGATATTATTTCTCCTATCAAAGAAAACCCTAATGGTCCTATTTGCGATATATCAGGGGATCCCAATATCTTCCCAGTATTCGTGCTCATCAGTTGTGACTGAATAACTAACTAAATTGAAATAGGAATAGCATAAGAAGGTAGTATAGAATTTACCACTGGTATAGAAGACACTTGGGGGATGGATGATTCAAGGCTAGTTCCACTAGATTCTGGGAGTTTTTCTTTGATATGGGGGATATCGTTCTCATCCTCTAGAGTGGTCTCTTTGGTCGGGCTCCTGAGCTTTTTTGGTATCGGGGATCAATCTTCTCTTTCTTCTGCAAGATCCATGTCGGTTGATCTTCTATTGCTTCTAAACATTCTTCTTCTTGTCCACCCTCTTGGGGGCTTCTTTCTCTATGTGCTTCTCTCTCATTTATTATTTGAGTGGCCAATATTTAGTATCTTCTCATCTTCCTCAACTCTTCCTCCTTTCCTTCATCGACTTCTCCTGGTCCAAGTTCTTTCCTCAACACCTCAAACTGTTTTACTACTTTATTTATCTTATTGCTCCACCATTTATCAACTATGATGACTCTTTTCAAGGCTCACTCATTCCTTGCATCCATTTTTTGTCKCTCCCCCATTTATCAAAGAACCCTCTCCCATTTTTCAAGCCATGATCCCACCCCAAAGTCACCCCACCCCAAGCATGGGTGTTTAGTCTTTCATCTTAGTCGAGGAGATGGTTAACATCCCCTCCTCCATCAAGAATACCTTAATCCATAGGGGAATTTCTCTCAATAGTCTTCCCCGAGTGTGTTTTTTGAAATCTTCTTTTGCCCTTGAAAAATACTAGTGGTTCTCAGCTGTAAAATCAATAATGTATCCTTCCATAGTTGTATTGACCCATAAATCAACTACTCGCGTGATCGGATGATCCATCCAATGAAGCACTGCAATCTTTTCTGTATCCCAAGTACAAGTATTCTTGACTCATTCTTGAAATTTCAAAGATTATTGAAGTATATCTATCTAATGGAATATTTCTTCTAGAAATTTAACCCATAATATCTTGTACTGGTCGCTTGATCTTTCTGAGTAAAATATAGCCTCTCTTGTATCTTTCATAGAGGTACCTCACAACTCCACTTCTTTCCATATGAAGGCATTGCAATTTTTCTCCCACCATTAGTGAATACCAGATCGGTGGATTCATGGAAGCATTTTCCCTACAGGTTCCCTTATGAAGCAGGTCCCGACAATAGAACCATTTTGTTGGCACGGAATTGATCAGACCAGGGTCCTTCTCAGGTTACGAGCAAAAGGTACCGAAGTAGTCTAGAGCACTGGAATTTTCATCTTCCTTGAAGGGAATAAGTCTCACCTGAAGAGAAACCAAGATGAGTAAAATAGGGAAGG
>SNQJ01S0236729.1:0-14015 GCA_010110895.2 Picea sitchensis | reverse complement strand
ATTAAGCATATAATAATGAGAAAGGACGTTGTGTACCTTGGAATGATCAGGTGAAATGATAGTATAAGTCAAAATACAGGTGATGGAGGGTATAATAATGGCAAAAAGTATGGGCAAAAAGGGTACAATATGTGGTCCTAACACCAGCCACTGTCGGACACGTTGGAAAGAAACCAGTTACTGTTGATCATGCTGGGAGTGTTGATGATGTCAAGATCACCCAAACAACCCATAAACCCAGGTACCCTTTCAGGATTTTTAAGGGTAGCCATCTTCTTAAGGATTTCCCTGGTCTATCAAAGGTTATAGAAGCATGGTCTACGCACCCTTACCAACCCGTGTTGTCAGCCTTTGAACAACATGTTGATGACCTCCCATCAACTAGTCAAGATATCGTTGGGAAGAAGAAAAGTAGAGTGAAGTTCACATGCATGTTATTCAAAGGGAGTCATCAAACTCACCTTTGACCTCGTATGGACGAAGCCTCGAAATTACTGGAAGACATGACTATTTCTCAGCCTCAACTTCCAGCTGCTTATCGCAAACTTACTCTCAACCCACTAGTAGTTGATGGAATGATCAATCCAGTCCCTTCGTCGGTCAGTCTGGTTGATCAGGTAGTCAATATGGTCATGTCCTTAGTTGAACCAGTTGACCAAGTGATCGATCTGATCCCATCTTCAGTCGATCCTACTCTCCCGTTAGAGAGTGAAACCCAAACGGTCAATCTGTTTCCACCCGTTGACCCCATTCTCCCCTTAGAGAATGCAACCCAAGTAGTCGATTTGGTCTCATCTTCAGTCGATCCTAGTCTCTCACTCGAGAGTAAACCTTATATTTCCCATGTTTTTCTTGTTGATACAGAATCTATTGTGTTGGGAGAGATTCCTCCTTCTCTCGTGGAACCCCCTCCAAGTAATGAGTCCATCCTTTTCAATTGGGGTGTGCTAAATGGACCTTGTCTTTCATCTCACATTCCTTTCAAGATTATAGTTCAGGTTTGTGGTCAGGACGTTCCTCAGACATTGATAGATGAAGGTGTGTCCATCATTATTTTTTCCTCTATTGCTTGGCAAGATTTGGGTTATCCTTAGCTTGCCCCGGTTACACAGAATCTATTAGATTTTAACAGAAGAACCAGTCAACCTTTAGGGACCCTTCCTCAGTTTCCTGTAACTTTCGGAGGGAAAATTGTCTTTATTGATGTCATGGTAGTCCAATATCCCTTGGATTTTTCTTTACTCCTTGGACAATATTATTTCTATGCCATGAAAGCTATCGTGTCCACTCTTTTTTGTGTGATATACTTCCCGCACGATGGAAGAATTGTGACCATTGATCAAATTTCATTTTTTGGTCCTGACTTGACCTCAATGAACTCCCTACATGGTTCTTATATGCAGATGGTATCGCCCCTACCACATGTCAACTATGTGGCGTTGTCTCCCATTCCTTCCACTACTGATAACAATGACTTGGATCTAGTAGTTGACATGGTGATCTTTTCGATAGGGCCATTGGATCCTGACCTCCTTACCCCCATCATGACCCTCGACATGTGTTCCTTCTAGAGTGTGTTCCTTCCGTCAAGAGAAGATATCTTGGAGTCCATGACCGATTTTCACCCCTTGACATGGTGCCCTTCCGGAGAACTATCCTCTTGGAATCCCTGATCAAGAAGAGTTCTTGAGCATAGTTTTTTGATTTCCATCTCGTTAAAAAATGAAACCAGTTGTGAGGATATTTTTTGCGTCTCTGTGCCAACCTCGTTAAAAAATGAAACAGAGGTTCTGAGCATAGTTTTCTGATTTCAAGCTCGTTAAAAAATGAAACTAGTTGTGAGGATAGTTTTTGCGTCTCTGTGGAAACCTCGTTAAAAAATGAAATAGAGGTTATGAGCATAGTTCATGTTTATGTGTCAAGCTCGTTAAAAAATGAAACAGGGGTCTAGGGATTGAACCTGGATTCTCGAGCATAGTTTTTCTTCTCTATGGAAAGCTTGTTAAAAAATGAAATAGATTTTTTCCGCCTCTCTATTTGAGTCAAGTCCTTCATCTAGTATTTGAAGCTTCATTTCATCTTATTTTGCAATTGAATGAAATGAAGCTTGGGGGGAAATGATTCCAACCTATGGACTTCATGCTAAAGTTGCACCACAATCTTCTTAAAGTTGGGGGCTAAGTACCAACCATGCATTGGGAAGTCCCAAGCATAGTTTTCTATGGTTCAAGCTTGTGTAAAAATGAAACCACCTACCTCAAGCATAGTTTCCTCTAGCTCAAGCTTGTGTAAAAATGAAACCAGGTCCAAGCATAGTTTTGTTTAATTTTTAAGCTTGTTTAAAAATAAAATCTATCCCAAGCATAGTTTTGTTTTGTTTTAAAGCTTGCGTAAAAATGAAAACAATCACAAGCTTAGTCTTTGTTCTTTCTCATGCTCGTAAATACATGAGAAAAAGTTACCGAGCTTAGTCTTTGTTCTTTCTCGTTCTCATAAATTGATGAGAATGTAACTGACTAAAATTTTATCACTTTTTCGGGCTCGTAAAGGTTATACGAAAAAGGAACCACCTGGAGTTCCGTTTAATCTCTTTTCAGACTCTCTAAACATGAAAAGATTGTCGAGYGACCTTGTTCTTTTCACACTCATAAAAGTATATGAAKAAAACRTTTGATGGGCGGTAGGTTATCAATTTTTCGGTCTCATCAAACTAATTTACGAAAAAGGAACTGACATATTTCTCTTTAAGTGTTTTTCAGACTCTCTAAACATGAAAAACCCATGAGTTTTCTTTCTTTGGATTCGTAAAACAAACATCGAAAGGMCCATATGGGACCGAACCAATCCTTCTTAGGGTTCGTTAAATATACTCTGAGGGACTCGTCCAAAGGATGATCTTACATTTACAATCATATGTTATCCTCCTCAATCTTACATAAAAATAAAGAGGTACTCGCTAGAAATGGTGAGG
The DNA here is from genome assembly GCA_010110895.2 of Picea sitchensis. Lineage (NCBI taxonomy): Eukaryota > Viridiplantae > Streptophyta > Pinopsida > Pinales > Pinaceae > Picea > Picea sitchensis. The sequence continues at coordinate 11,044 of SNQJ01S0236729.1, read as the reverse complement.
GGGAAATTGGGAAAGAAACGTGTATAAACCTATAATCTATGGAAGAGTCACCTTTGGACATGACACCCTTTCAGTTGCTTTTTGTCTAGGTTGGAAAATTTTGCTCATCTCTTGGTCATACTCCTTTATAAGATTACAAATTGGTCTATGATCCCTATTGTTGAGTCAGTGTTTCCAAGACARTTGTCGTGTCATCAATATGTTCAAAGAGAAGTTCAACCCGGAAATCCTTCTATTGCATCAACCATTTCTGCATTCCTTAAGCCTTCTATTGCATTGACCATCCCTGAGTCAGTCCTGAATCACTGGTTACTCTGATCTACTTCAAATCTTGTTACGTGTTTTGTGTCATTGATGGAGGATACATTAAGGCCTTCCTATGACAAGTCTTTTCCTATCGAATTCAACTCATTATCCAAGAATTAGACTTAGAAACTAATTGGTACCTTGGAACCTGCATGCCTCAATGGCAGGTTTCCTCACTTTCGACAATGGGTTTTCATTATTGACCCTTGATCGGGAGATTCTGCCGAGTGTTCGACTTCATCTCATTTATTCACATTCATTGGATTGTACTAGAGTACCTTGGGAGTCATTGGCATTAATGGTGATTTCCCTCGCACTTGTTAACGGTATTCATTAATGACCGGTAATCAAGTGGTTTCTACCATTTTCAACTTCAACACTTGTAATCACACAGCTAGATTCATACTATAGAGTGGTGGAGATGAAGACCATGAATCGTTTCTCACTGATTCAGGTTGCGTTGGAGTATATTCAGTTTGTACTGTTGCATAGAGCCACATTGTATGTCTCGTGGCTATGCTCAAATTTGAATCTTTAACACATAGATCCATAGTGTATTTTTGGTGGCTATGTTCAGATTTGATTCATACTGGCATGGATCCACAATGTATGTTTGGTGGCCATGACTTGTATTACTTGACATGCATCTTCACATGTCAGCATTTATGCTTTGATTCATTTGTATTCTGATTATGGGAATGCCTACCTCAGTGATGATATATTATTGTACTATATTTCCTTGTTTCTTGGCAAGTTTCCGACCGAATGTTCCTTGTTCCCTACACACACTCGACAAAGTATTCCAACTATCACTCTGTTCTAACTTCATACTTTGGGGGGCTCTCTGTTACAAATTATTTTCATCATCCCTATGACCGTTAATGATGTAAACCTATCTTTTTCCTTCAGAGGGGTCAGTGGCCTAAATTCCTGAAGAAAGAAGGGAGAAGAACTTTCCCTGAGAGGAGAAGTTGTATTTTCCTTTGTAAAAACCCTATTTTGGAGGATTTCCGCAGGCTTCTATATACATGGGGTGTGGAAATGCCTGATTTTCATAGGTTGCTCTATAGCTAGGGTGTGGATTTTCTGCAGGCTGCACTATAGCTAGGGTGCGATGGCCTCTTGTACGTGGAAAAAATGAGCATCTTCTCAATGCTTCTAGAAGGAGAAGCTTCTATGGTGAGGTGGCCTCCGAATGGTTTGGATATTACTCGCTTTCATGATTTAGTGGGATCATCCTAACCTCCTTACCTTATCCTCTTCAAGTTATAAAAGGAGATGATCTCTCATGGAGAAAGTTAGTTGAATTTGGCTTGAGATTCTTAGGTTGGTTAGATTGGCTTTGAGCTCTACTTTGTCAAGATAGATTATGAGTAGCTATCAGATCCACAATCTCATAATCCATTGGAGCAAGAAGTGTGTGCGAGATTAGCTTATGTCCGCATCTAGGTGGATCTAGGGAGATTAGTTTATATTTGCATTTACCAATTAGTTTATGTCTGCATCTAGGTGGATCTAGGGAGATTAGTTTATATTTGCATTTACCAATTAGTTTATGTCTACATCTAGGTGGATCTAGGGAGATTAGTTTATGTCTACATCTAGGTGGATCTAGGGAGATTAGTTTATGTCCACATTTACCAATTTATACTACAACAGTCGCATTAATGAGCATGATCTCTGTTCGTTCTCACGCTAAAAAAAACACGAGAATGCACCAAGTAAAATTTTATCTCTTTTTTGAACTCACATGGATACATGAAAAAGGAAACCCCTGGAGTCATATTTAAGCTCTTTTCATACTCTCTAAACATGAGAATATTATCAAGTGATCTTGCTTCCTTTCCCACTCATTAAAAGGTTTGAAAGGGCATCTTTTGAGTGATAATTTCTCTCTTTTTCGGCCTCACGAGACTAACATTACGAAAAAGGACAACACTGGAGCCGTTTTTAAGTTCTTTTCAGACTCTCTAAACATGAAAAATCACCGAGTTTACCTTCTCTGGACTCATTAAAAATATACATTGAAGGGACCATATAGGACCGAATCCTTACTTCTTCCAGTTCGTTAAACAAATGAAGAAGGACTTATTGAAGGTGAGTTATATCGAGCATGTGTTACCCTCGTCAAGCTCGTTAAATTAAAAAGAGGTACTCTTCTATCTGGATGGGGGGGGAATTTGAAGGAAGCAAGCCAAGCAGTTTTTGAAAACATCACCAGTCACTCTTGCAGTCGCCCTTGAACACAACACTTTGTCTTTGCATACATTTTAATCCACTGAACCTATGCATTGAACCAATCCTCTGAGTTTCTTTACTCCTTTGGGTCACCCAACAAAAGTCATTGTGTCCATTGAATCATCATGTTTTGGTCCATGTCATGTTTCTGTTGTTGTGCCTCAGTGTTCAAGGGAAGTATCTGCCTCAAGATTCAACCATCACAAATTTCCTGTTTCAATACCCGTGTTAGTCCATGTTCATTTGATCCACCAATTTACATCTCTGTGTCAGTTTCATGTCGTTGATGGGGGATACATCAAGGCCCTCCTTCAATGACTCTGTTCCTATCGACTTCAACACATTATTTGGGAACTAGACTTAGAAACCATTTAGTACCTTGGGACTTGCATGCCTCAATGGCAAGCCTCCTCACCTCTGACAGTGGGTTTACATCATTGACCTCTGATTGGATGATTCCATGGATGTTCAACTTCGTCTCATTTATTCACATTCGTTGGAATGTACAAGGGTACCTTGGGAATCATTTACATCAATGGTGATTTCCCTCGCACTTGTTAACGATTTGCCTCATTGACCGGTAATCAAGTGGTTTCTACCATGTTAGACATCCGGAAATCTATGTGCATGGTTATATTTGTACTAAATAGGGATCGGTAGGAAGACCTTGGGTTGAGTAATCACTCTACTATGCACTTTTCCCAGGTTGTGAAGGAGTTTTTCCTGAATATTGACACATATACTGTCACATGGATCCAATTTGTATTGGTTTGTGACTATGTCTTGTCATCTCGTAAATCCACTATGTATTTTTTGTGGCTACGATCAGTTCATGTCATGGAAGTATAGATCCACATTGTATCTTCGATGGCTATACCTTTTTGTCAATATAATTATGGATCAACAGTGTATCTTATGGTGGCCATACCTTGAAAGTCTTTATCACTCAAGCATAGGTATGCATGCCTTGGGTTTGAAACATGTCATAATGGTTGTTTGATGGTTGTGTGCAGCTTCTACCAGGTTATCCAAGTCCATACCCTTGCTCGAAAAGTCTACAAATTACTTCAATCATCAGTTTTCATCTTCTAACTTTGCACTTTGGGGGGCAATCTGTTACACATCAAAATTACTCACTTCAATGATGACCTATTGTCATCATTAAAAGTGTCTCAAGTGTTGCAAACATCATACTGTCATATTTCCTATGTTGTGTCTCGAATGACATCACAAAGGACACTTCAAAGACACCCTCAATGACTAATTTAAGAAAGAGAAATCACATGACAAAGAGTACAAATATTTTACCATGAAAAATACCACTTAAAAGTCATTTTTGAAATGCAGATCTCCCCTACCAACTGTCATGGAGTGCCAACGCTCCTTTCCCTACTTTGGTGGATCGTTGCAACACTTTGTACCCCATTCTAGGGTAGCACTGAGCTATTTGAGGAAATATTTGTTGAGGAAAATCAGGGAAAACTCCCCCTCATCTCTAGAGTTAGTTTGATTCGAACCTGAGGTCAAGGTTGGATCTTAGGGAGGATCCACAAATGACGAAGGAAGATCCTCAACCTATCCCAAGAATATCTAAGGTGGTTAGGCCTCTCCAAGCCTATATAAGGAGGCATGCTCATGGTGAAAGGAAGAGACATTGAAGACATCAAACTTATGATCTCATAAGAAGTAGAGTCATTTTGTTTGTGGATCATTTGAGCAAGGGGTTGGACAAGGAGATCTTGGTGAGGTTGTTGCATCTACATCAAAGGCCTATAAGTATCTCTATTGAGTTCTCACTAATACATGTGCTTGTCTTGTTTCCTTCAAAATTATGTATTCCTACATGAACTTGTGTTTAATGGATAGGTCTAGTTTCAAACTAATCATAGTAGAATAAGAAGCATGCTTTTTCTTCGATTGGATTGCAGGACATGTTGAAGAGCTTGTGGATCAGAGCTCAACTTGGGACTGGGCAAGGACAAGCATTGTAAAAAGGGATGTCAATGACCAAAGTTAGCACCTTTTTGTCTTGATCTTAGAGATTTAGGATCCAAGAGGGAATCCACATGTCTACAGGGGGATTTTCCTTTAACACCCATATATAACTAAAATGTAGGACAAACAATACTCATGGTGAATTTACATATCCACAGAGATAAGAAGCACGAAGACAAGTGGTGAACAGGTGTTTCAGAGATCTTAGCAGCTAGATTTCAACCAAAGAAGGAAGAATTACCCAGGATGGCACCTCCAAAGGTCGGTGCACCTAGAAAAACATCACGGAAAACACATAACAACCACAGGTCACCGCAAAAACCAATAGAGGAAGAACAATGTTTTACACATATAGATGGAATCATCGATGTGAACGCAATTCCTTCACCACAGGATGAACTAGTGAGAACCACACTAGTAGAGGAAGAGGAACAAGCCTCAATGATGGTTGGGATGGACATCGACTCACAGAGCAGTGCAGGGTGTCACAACCCATTGGAAACATGAAAGCCACATCAAACTCCTAGGATCGAAGTCACCCACAAGACAAATGGAGTTGAGGCTATATCGCCAAGGGAATAGCCAACTTTAAGGCTACGCGTCACAATATGTGGATCCTGGTGTGCAGGGATCCAGACAAAGAATGGCTACAAATTTGATTTTGTATCAACACAGAGGAAATTGAATGGGAAATAAAAGACTAGCAAGATGACTAGAAGATCCCAATCATCACCAAAGACATGCCCAAGGGGAAAGAAGTTGAAGTAGGGTGATCTAAGACATCTGCAAGAGGAAGCGCCATGACCAAGAAAATAATGCAGCAAATGAAGCCTGGCCCAAAGACAACACAATAGAAGAAGGGAAATTCCTCAAGGAAGGATAGACAGATAGGAAATAAGGATAATGTACCCATGCATGAGGAACAACGAAGGGGGGACACTATGTCACAAGGAACCCTGATGACAACAACTTCACAAGATATAGGGCCACCCAAACAACCGATCATACATATAGGTGGGTTTCACAAGAAGGATAAGGCCCACAAGGAAATCCTGTAATACACAATCACCGAGGATGATGTTGAATTTATCATAGAGATGGTTTAAGACCATGTAGTGGAAGAGTATGAGGAGGTCATGAGCCAACGAGAAAGGATAATGAATGATTTTTTTGATGTGAAGTGGGTCTTGGAATGGATACAAGTAGCAAAAGAAAAAGAGAGGGGAGAAGAACCAATCCCACCATTGACAGAGGTAGGGGACATAACCAGGTAGAATGGGAAAGAAACAATCCAAATCATAGCATAAGAAATTCATAGCTTCCACATTACGATAGATATGTTGTACTTCGAGGAGGGTATGGTGTAGATGCCACTTAAATACCTGGCGTAGGTAGAGTTTATCTTGGCTAAAATACTAACTAAGGCATTGTACAAGATGAAATTTGGTGTCACATGGGAAGATATGACAGAATTACAAGTCACCAGAGATGGAAAGGACACACTACAAATTGTGGTAGAGTAGTTCTAGCTGGAGACACAAGAGGAAAAGAAACCCGCAACTAACCTTGAGCAGAAGCTGAAGGAAGTCTTCACAAAGATTCCAAACAACACACAAGCATCCATGATCAACGTTGAAGAACCGATCCAGATTATTGTGCAGGTGCTCAAAGGGCACAGGAAGGAGATCAAGGAAATGAAGGAAAAATTAACCCCAACAAATCCTCTCAAATTCATAGCTGAAAGAGAACAATAGGAATCTCTCCAAATAGAAATGATTGAAGGAGAAGCCAAAAAGTTTAAAAAATTGTTTGACAGAACCACACACTTATGGACGACGTTGGAGGAAGACGAGAGGGTCCAACAAATAGACCAGCAAGAGGAGAAAATTAGTGTTTCAATGCAAGAGATGAAGTAGTGACAAAAGGACATGAGCATTATAGAACGATTGAAAGGCACACAACATATGAAGACCCTGCAAACAAAATTGAAGACTGTGCATATAAAAAAACAGTCAAGACAATCCCAATTAGAACCTCTTCAAGAGTAAGCAACAGAAATAATTGTTGAACTGGAGCAGGAGGATACAAGGATGTCTCAGGTTCAAGTCGAGAGTGAAGAATCTATGAAGGAACACATTACAACATAGAGGATAGAGGAGCTCAAAGAGAAATTTGTGCAAGAGAAATCCAAATGGAAAGAATTAGAAGGAAATTTGCATGACTTGGAGAAGGTCTTGCAAGGATAAAACAATTCCTGAGTGGTTCAGGATGAGCCACATGTCAGTGTTGGGGGCATGTTGGTGTAGGATTAATTTGGGAGAAAGATCTATTTTTGGTGCAGGCCTAATTTTTGAAGAGACAATCTATTTTTGGAAGCGCGCGTCTTAGGAGGAAGGAAAAGAAGCATGCAAAAAATGAAGGAAAAGAAGCATGAAGGAGGAAAATAAATGTGTCATGCATGCAGACAGACCTAAATATGCTAAGGTTATGGTTTTTGACAAATATTTTAATGGATATAAGCCTATAAAGTAGTATAAATAAGGACCTAGGAGGTCTAGGTTGAGGTCAGTCTGTTGATTATTCAGAGTTAGTTGGTTGGGAAACTATTGATTGTAATATGTTTTGTGGTAGAGTGAAATAAGCTAGTATTTTAGGGTTAGGTCACAATCTGAGCATCTTGGTGTGATCTAGTCAGCCTCCCCAAGGGTGCTTACCCTCATTTTCATTGTAATGTCGAAGATGTAATGCGCACAATGCAGATTTTGCAGCAGAATAAATAAAAGAGCAGAGAAGCCAGATCTTTGTTGACATAGTCCCAGGAGGGGGTGAACCACGGTAGAATATTCTATCCTATGTGATTTTCCATGAATGTTGTTTCCATTATGTTAATCATTTGCTCAAGAATAAATGGTAAAACTAGTTATGACAACATGCATGCCTAGGTTTAAAGATAAATGAGTCATAGAAGTAGATGAATGATTAACGATGATGATGCACAAGAAAAAGAATCTAACCACAATCCCCACTCATTCCTAGACTTCAAAAACCTGAGTATTGGAATCCTCCACTAAATCTATCGCAGGTGAGACTATGTTGTGCACTCTCTGCGCAGCGTTGCCTTCCGGTTTACTAGGAGGGACGATATTTTTTAGGGTTTTTGTTGGAAACCTATTTGAGATCAGAACCTAGGTCATCCCAAGAACTAAGAAAACACTTTTTAATTTTATCCATTGGGTTCATGGATTCAAAAAAATCGTCATCATTGCCCACATTGTCAACATCAGTTGTCCACAATTACATATATCAACAAAAAAAAAGTTAATTCAATTATAAAAACAATAATAAAATTCACTTTAAATGAGTATGGATATTGTTAGTCCTTTACCTACTCCAAGTCTGGTGTCTTCCCATGATCACCCTATCACTATATAAGAAGTATGAAATGTTAAAATGTTACCTTATAGTATGAGAAGCATGAGATATTAAAATGAATGTTAAAGATAAAAAAAAAAGTCATTAAATAAAGTTGGTTGAAGTTATGGTTTGAACATCCATATTATATAATGGATCAACATCCATTTTAACTCATCTTCCCACTAACACTATTCATATGTGCATAATTTGTCTAAAGACATACCTCTATTGAAAAAACTCATCTAAACCATGTTTTCATCAAAGAAAAAAAATGTCATTATTTATTCCATAAACATCCTAATATGTAGCAACTATCAACTGTATGCAAATAAAATAAAAATGGTACTTTCACCAAATTATTATTAATATGGTTTAATAATGACTTAGTTTGATAAGGGTAATCTTAGAATGATGGAATGATGATGAATGATATACGGGCTAACAAGGTATGATCTTGGCTAGTTCTACTAGGAATTTTTTCTTCAAGCTTTAATTTTTCTTTGTTTTGTAAATTCTCTATACGCCATTATAATGATGTACAATCAAGACAAGAAGGACAAGTGATGATGAAATACAAAATAAAATAAAATATGTTATCCCTTGATATATTCCAGGATGTAAATGGAACTATGCCAAGCCACCTCAGAGATAAACTCCAGTTATGGTTTTAGAGCTATAATGTAGTGGAACTCTTCTGATAATATTCTTCAATTTCTCACAACCCTTAAAATTGTTTCAAACATGATGATCATAGGACTCTCAACCAAAGAGGCATTTTCCCATATGTATTAGACATCTAGAATTTAAAAGTGATGTATGGATGGATTCAGAAGAAAAATACAATAAAACATACAAGGTATTCCTATGAAAACTTCATAAAACACTTAGGACAACTTAATGCTTACTAAATTCAATGATATATGAATATTTCTTCATTCATTCAATCATATCAGACATAAAAGGGAAAGAAATTGGTCATTTATTATGAAGTCAATTCCAATCACATTAAAAAAAAGATACATTCATAATGAATATGATGCCAATTCCTGCATAAGGCTTTTATTAATGAGAAAATCAAATCTAAGGTGTCTTAAGAATAGGTATGCATTTACATAGAGAATACAATGGAGGACAATACAAAAATACAAATTGATATGACCATGGTGAATGAATCTCTACAGACCCTCTATTCTCTTCTCATAATCTGTCTCTTCCTCTGTGAGCTATGTTGATCTATCAAACTTGAGAACAAGTTACACTCTCATTCCCAAAAATGCCAACCCTTCAATAATACATGTTGTTTCTCCTTTATAGATACAATTATATGCAAAAACAATTATTGAAACGTCTTACTGCTTCTTTATTCTTAAAAGGTTTTTACCTTGGTAAAAATTAATGTACATGAAAGATTACTCACAAAAATATTCCCTTAGGGAGTTAGGTACGTTCCACTCGATTCTCCTTGTCTTCCCAATGGTTATTTAGCAAATTGACACATTCTTTTCCCATCATATACTTATGATCAATCATTTTTCTTACTGCCTAATCCAAATTAGTGTATATCTCATAAACTAGAGGAGGTAAATTCCTAAAAATCATTTTCAAATTGTCCAACGGCTCAAAATCCCTTGCCAACAACTCTACTACATTTTCCCCCTTCAAAGTGCCATCAAGATTTTCAAACTTGTTGTCATTGTTCCTCCTATCATATAACATATTTTGATAATTTTTTTGTTGGTTACAAATCCCCATTTTCATTCTAGAATGATGACAATCCATGCTTGATGACATCACTAAAAATCTTCTTAAAAGTAGAGATTTCCCCCATAAGATCATGACCCTTAGTTTATGCATTTTGTAGCAATAATCTTTTTATAATGACTCTTTTAGCATCCATTACAATGATAGTTATATCATTGAATTGCAAATCCTTCAACTCCTCTTTAGTTCTTCTATTCAATAACTTTATTATATCAACTTCCAATAAGGTTTATTCTCCAACTCATTTATTTTTATTTTTATGTCTTTGAACACTAAGGTGATTAGGTTAAGCTCATCCTACAGCAGGGTAAAATAAGACAAATTATTTAAAAAATGTGTTAGTTATATCATCCCAAATTATATGCTTATCTCCTTTCATGGTTGGTCTCCATATCACCCTTACCCTCATTTTATTTTCTTCCCTCTAATCTTCCTCTTTAGCAACATTGATTTGTGCCAAAAGTACTTCTTTTTTCTTCACTTGATCTTCTAGTTCTTGTACCTTGGCATCTCTCTGTTTGAGTTGGTTTGTCATGGTATCCAACTCAATATCCTTCTAACTTAAATCATCCATCACTTTTGATAAGACCTCTATTGGATATAATCGAACATTTTCCACTGTAGCTAGCTTGGATTCCTACAATGGTTGGAATACTGAGAGGGGGGGGGTAAATTAGTATGATAATTGTATACCACTTTTAACCACAATATATATTCTATTAACCACAATATATAATTGTATGCATTCAATATTTCATAAGCATATAATCATAAGCAACATAACATCAACCACATCACATCAAGTACACAGTACACCAGACTATTACATGGAAACCCATTGCAGGAGAAAAACATGGAATGATTTTCTTATATGTCAGAAGAATTACATTCAAGAAAACACCAAATTCCAATTCTCTAGCTACAACTGGAAGGGCACTATAATCCCCTGGTTTCTCAGGATCCAACCTAAAGGAATCTAAAACTCCCTAATTTTATGGCTCCAACTAGAAGGAGGATACAACCCCCTATGTCTCCATCTACAACCAAAAGGTGGCTACAACCACTTATCCTTTCCCCTTCCAACCACCCTGAAATATAAGTGTCAAACAACTTATACTGCCATTGTCACTATGTCATTGTCAATATGTCCCTGTAAGACCTATCACTGTAAAACCTATACCAACAACCTGTCACAACCTATAACAACCTGTACCAATTGTTGGATCATGTTGTCATTGATGCCAATGGTTTGATTGATTGATGTCATTGATTGATGTCAAGTGATTGATTGATGTTAAAGGATTGATTGATTGATGATTGATGTAATATA
>SNQJ01S0236728.1:0-13802 GCA_010110895.2 Picea sitchensis | reverse complement strand
TTCACCCCTAATCCATAATGTTGCTTATCCTTCATTCTTTTGTATTATGTGGAAGGAATTCCACCATTTTTCCTAATTGTTCACAAAATAAGTGAAGGCTCTCAGTTTCACATCTCCTACTTAGGGAATAGGATTAAATTTTATATCCAACAAGCATGCATGTTCATGCAAATAAATTTCACACAAGAAATGTTGATATGAGAAATCACTCTGGGAGAAAGTTTCTAAGAGCTCAGAGGTACTAATAATTTTATAAGGCCTTCCTTCCTTAATAGATTTAAGATTAAAAATATTTAATTTTTCATGAAGGAAGACCAAGTATGAGGGAACTTATTCTCCATACTCTTAGCTCATGCAAACTTCTTACTTCACCGAACTTATCTGCCTTTGACTCACTGCCTCAGATCTCCAACCTATATTCTCATAAGTGATTCACAAAAGTGATTTTCCAATTGAATATTATCTGTGTTTTAATGAGGATCTCATGATGACATTGAAATATCATGATGACATGCAACTGACATGCAACTCATGATGGCATGCAACTCGCATGCAACTCGTTTACTTATGTTTACAGTTACTTTGACATGCAATTGATATGCAACTTGTTAATAAATGTTTACAACTATTTTAACTTGACATCCAACATGTTAACTTCATGTTCAAGGGTTGACATCAATGAAAACCAATCTTTCAACAATTCAATGAAAATTAATCTTTCAACAACTAAACTTTTGGAAATTAATTAATCTTTCAATCAATTAATCTTTCAAAAATCTCCCCCTTTGGCATTGATGGAAACACTTAGACACAAAAATTATCATGCTCATGTTGAGTCACCCTATCTTCATGCCTCTTCTCTTCCTTTCCATGCCTTTGTTTTTCTCTCCCCCTTTGACATCAATGAAAAATGATGACTTCTCCTTGGGGCTTCTCCCCCTGTCTGTAAGCCTCTGATCTCTATTGATGTTTCTCTTCATGGTGCTTCCTCGTGTACCTCTCTGATAAAAAAACATTCAAAAAGAATTCAAGTCTTTCATGATTATTGTTTCTCTCCCCCTGTTTTACTGTGCCAACTTCCATGTAGATCACTGTGGGGCCGAAACTACTTCAAGTTTCTGTGGAAGATACTCAAAAGTATCCATCAGAAGAGGTTTGGTGAAGATATCTTCAATCTGTTCTTTTTTACCAACATACTCTACCTTGATGTTCTTCTCTGTAACTTGATCTAAATGTGTTTTGTCTTGGAATGCATCCCTGGATTCTTAGAGATACTTATAACATTGACATTATCATAGAATATCGAAATAGACTCGTCATATTCCACCTGTATGTCTTGAAAAAATTTCTTCATCCAGAGAACGTGTGTACAACATGTTTTTGTTGCAATATAATTTACTTCTATTGTGGACAATGACACTGAAGACTATTTCTTTCTCAACTAGGATACCGGAAAATCACCTAAGTAGAAGGTTGCTCCGCTTTTACTTCTTCGATCATCAACACTTCCTACCCAATCCGCATCTATGTATGCAACTAGAGATAGATCATTCCCTTTTGGATACCATAATACATAGTCTTATGTTCCTTTGAGATATTTGAATATTCTCTTTATTACCATAACATGTTATTCCTTCAGTGATTCTTGAAATCTTTCCACTTGTCCAACTACCTGCATCACATCTAGTCTCGATGATATAACATAGAGTAAACTACCAATCATCGATATGTAGAGTCTTTGATCTGCATCCTTGGATATATCATCTTTAATCAATTTGAAATTGGTCTATATGGGAGTACTTACAGGCTTGTAATATACCATTCCAAAATTATTTAACATTTATTTGATAGAATTGGTCTGGGAGATGAAAATACATGTATTTTGTTGACATATGTAGAGGCCCAAAAAGAAATGAAACTCACCAAGTAATGACATTTCAAATTCATTCTACATGTCTTTAACAAATTTCTAACTCATCCTTGCTAGCGAGAAAATCCCCCCTTTAACTATACCATGGTTTAAGATATAGATAGAGCGAATGACCATCTAAAATTTAACATAGTTTCTAGTCTACCCAAAAAATACCAAAACAAATTAAAAGAAAGAAATAAAAGATAATATCAGTAACTATACCTTTTATCCTATGTCTAGTGATGATCTCCTCAATCTCTGTAGTTCCAAAGACTGCAAGTATCCTCCCAGGGCTGACCTGCATCCAAAACTAGGCAAAAAAGGACTAAAAGCATGCTATTTCTATTCATAAATTAGGGTTAGATATCAAATGATATGTATAAATCAATTAAAATACACAAAACATCATCATTTAGGATAGGGAAATAGATTCTTTTATTCATCAAACAAAGACTGAAACTTACAATCTATTTCAGCCACTGTTCTGTGAACCTAGTCTGGGCTCCTCTCTACAATGCTCCAAGTGCACCTTCAATAGGCCTCTTCTCTCAATATTTTGATCACCTAAAAGGAAGGGAATGGATCGAATGGAAGAAGAAGGGGCTGAAGAGGGAATGTTGAGGTAATATCTCACAAAAGGCAACAAAATCTTGGGAAAGGAAGGGAAGTGAAGTTGGGCAGAGTTTCACTGTTCTTATGTTTATATGTGAAATGAGACCCCAAAACCTCCTTTTATATGACAAAATGATGGTTATTCGATTGGGTGACGGGCTATAGTGGGTGAATTGGCTAGGAAACCTCTAATAGCCTGTGAATTTCACCGAATTCCTTACAACTTTTTAGTTTTTGCAACTTTTGCAAGAATACACGAGTTGTTTATAGCATGCAAGAAGTGTATGTACGCGAGCTATAGTGGTGCAGCATGCGTACATTCTCTAAAAAATGGTTTTTTAAGCAGAGCTTCTCAACAATGATTTGGAAAATTATGTATGTAAGAAGGCCAATGCCATGTATGCATGAGTAGGGAATTTTAGGGATATAACATATTCCCCCTAATGTATGAGGTCAGAAGAGAAACTGATGGTTGAAATACATTACAACATCTTCACCAATGCACACAATCGAGTGAGCCCAGGACTAGAGTTCGGGAGGTGCCATATGCAAAACAACAATTGACTCTTCGAGGCAGGCATACACATGCTCGAGATGAACTAAATCATGGCTTCCAATAAAATACATTGCATACCCATGTCATATAACTATATAATGTGTAGCCGCGAGAATTACATAGTGGATCTACATCTCAAAATCATTCAAAGATAAATAAGTATAGTATTTTCTTCAAGAAGCTAGTGATGCATGTGTCTAGAGATGAGGTCTTCAAAGCTCATGCAATGAATACAATATATTCAAAACTCAGGTAGGAGTACAATGGGAGTGTATAAATCACTACCCTGAGGTATTCGATAGTCCATCGGGAAAATACATGAGGATCTCGATGATCAGGCAGAGAACTTCGTCGATTTCGAATCTGGACTTGACTAGACTCTCGGGATGGCTGACTCATGAAGTTCAAGAGACAAACTGTAGAAAGGATGACTCGGGTTGAGTGAAACTTCCCTTGGAAAAAATCACGAAAGATGGTGAGACTCAGGTAGCGTGATATTGACATAATTTTGTGATGGAGGAGGCAACACAAACTCTCCATGTGTTTGTAAGAGTAACCAAATGAAGGAGGAAAAACATATATGTAGTAAGAAAAACTTCCTAAGGTCATACTATATCCCAATGCTTGACGAACAAATGAAAGGATGTGATTTGTCCAAGGGAGACTCTCTTTACTACTGAAAAAAGAATGATATTTCCCAACCCCTCTTTTTGGAATATTTGATTGTTTTGTCTTTTTCAATTTTTTAAGAGATTGAAAAAGAATAAAAGAATGCTACGTTACAAAGGAGGAACGAGTGTCGCAATCAAGCATACTAGTTCCAATCGCATGGAACATACTAATTCTCATAGCAAGGAGACATGTGAAAGAAAAATAAACTTGGGGAAAATTCCTCCATGGTTCAAGGTGTCATGTCGCAAAGGCAAGAAGTGCTACATGACTTGCATATAAAGAATGCTTCAAAGGTTCAATTCAAAGAAACATGGAGACGACATTAGGCCAAAGATGCAAAGATGAGACTCGCAAATGTGATTAAGCAAGACACAATGAGACCCCTTCTATGTAAATTTTACGAACCCAGAGAAGGTAAGCTCGATAGTTTTTTCACGTTTAGAGAGTCTCGAAAAAAGAAAAAAGAAGACTTTCGGGGCTACCTTTTTTGTATATAGTCTAGTCGATTCAAAAAAGGGTTAAACTTGCACCGAAAATACATCTATTCAAAACCATTTTAATGAGTGTGACAAAGACAAGATCACTCAACAATCTTTTCAATTTTAAGGACTCTAAAAAGAGCTTAACTATGGACTCACAACCTTTTTTTGAGTTTAGTCTCCTTAGCCCGAAAAAATATAAAAGTAACTAAGGAGAAATCTCCTAGCGAGATGAATATCTCGAGTTGTACCTTTTTTCACCATAATCTATAGGCTGTAAAAAGGGTTAAACTCATGCCAGTAGATGTTCTTCTGGACAAATTTTACGAGTGTGAAGGAACAAGGTCACTCGGTGATCTTTTCAATTTTAGGGAGTCTAAAAATAGCTTAACTATGGACTCTGGGTGGGGTTCCTTTTTCGTAAGTAATCTTCAAGGCCCAAGAAAAGTGATAAACCAAAACCAAGGAGAATGTTCCTTTTTCGAAGATTTAGTCCCCTAGGCCTGAAAAAGGGTTAAACTTATGCCTAAGAATACTTCTCTAGCGAACCAGAGCTCCTAGAGCATAAATTTATTCGTAAAATTATCCATCCGGACCAAAAAAGGGGTAAACTACCACCAGATAGATGTGCCTTCAAATTTGAGTTTGGAAAGCATGAAGGGCAACAAGATCGCTCGACAATCTTTTCATTTTTAGAGAGTCTAAAAAGGGATTAAAGAAGACTCCAGGGGGATACATTTCTCATTTAATACGGACGAGATCGAAAAGAAAAAATGTTGTCTCGTTGGATGTTTCTTTATAATTTCAAAGTGAGCTTGAAAGACAATAAAGTGTTTTCATTAGGGAGTCTCGAGGGTAAGGCCAAGAATGATGATTAACAAAAGAATGAGGCTTCAATATGTAATCATGACAGGACTAACAAGGACTCCCAGGCCTATAGTCAAAATTCACAGCATGGATGCCAAAATGCAGCAAGGATCTACCTAGGGCATCCATGTAGAGGTAGGCTCTACCACCTAATTACAACACTTCTAAAGAAACAGAGAAAGTTATGTGTCTCACTTCAGTGGAGTCACTCCTAAGGCCAAATGAATCATGAAACTGATAATGTAAAAATGCAAGTAGGGAAAAATATAACCTATATGCCAGTTTTGAGGTCAATACTTATTAGAATGGATCGATATGATGAACAAATGTCAAAGAAAAATGTCTCCAATATCCTTCATATATGACCAATCACACTCATCCAGAAGTTAATAAATCTGATACAGATAGAAAATTCAGAAAATAAGAGGTGTTAATGAATAAAAAACTTGAAAACAACAAACCTAGACTGTACAATATGTACAAGGTACCACAAAATCTTACAACTCATGCATGGTAGTAGTTCAAGTAGATCCCACTGCTTGGCTCTAACCAAGAGTCTCTTCGATAGTCAACCTGGAAAGTCTCCCAAAAGAGAAGAAAACACAAACCACGGTGAAAGTCTTCCCAAGGTATAGGAATCATAGTCATGGATTCAAGGATAGCCTCATTTGAAGGAAATTCAAAATCCAAGAAATCACACGAACGAGGAGGCTCAACAGTCCCAAAGGGTGAAGTAAACTAACCATATTCCATATGATGATGGAGGTTTTGGCCAGGTCTGGCAGGGTCTATCAATGAAGAATCACAAGGAAAAGGGCTTGAGGATATACAAATAGTGATATTAGACTTAGAAGGAGACTTGAGATCACTTGGACCAAGAGGAGTAAGCAAGGGCTCCCATGCTGATCCGAAAATCGAAACTTAGCAAATACACACTATGACCTCAATTTTCTCAAGACCTTTTTCTGATGGTGCATGTGAATATGAAAGACAAGAAAAAATATTATAATATGAAGAGAATATCAGATCACATAAGGAATTAAGAGAAATAGCAGATAATACAAAGAATTCAAACCATCAACCAATTGTACACACGAAGTTGATAACGGAGTTGGACAATCTCACCTACATCTTCGAGCCTTGTCTCATGGGCTTTTCTTATTTCTATTCGAAGCTTTATAAGTACATCATGATCATGCCAAAATTTTACAAAAATGATCTGTTCATGCTCTACTAGATCTCATGAACCTATAAAAACTAACGACACCCAAATCAGATGAATAGAGCTCCCAGAAATGGCCCGTAAAGGATCAACTACTCTACTTGCTCAAGACACCTTGACCTTGGCTTCAAGATTCTTTGCTACTTCTTGCTTGTTTCAAACCTCATAATGGCTTGTTTTGTATATCCATGAGTTATAGGGATCAAATCCCAACATCCCACTTTCCGTGGCACTCAATTTGGCCCAATATCCACCAAGATATGGCCAAATAACCAAAATTAGTTAATAAAATCAATAAAAAAACCATAAGATATGGTTAAAAACCCACTTTATGCCATAATAATAGGGATAAACCCCCAAAATGAGCACGCCCCCTATTTATGGTCATATTTTTATATTCAATAGGACCATGCCCTATTCTCGCACCTAGCCCCTGGTTGTAACCCCCGAGTCATATGGGGTTGCATAAATCCGTCGGCTATGGCTTATCCACTCCCCGTGCTCACATTAAATACACTTTAAATATTAAAAAGTGAATTAACTAAAACAAGTACCATTGTGGCGCATTGATAATCTGACCATTGTGAAGGATTTACATGGGTGGAGAAGTCTCTGGTTCAATTCCTGTCCACTCCAAAACTTGTTCATACAACTAATCAGCCAACCCATGGTTGCCACGTGGTAGCCCATGTCTGGGCCACATGGCACCCCACCATTTGTTGTCCTCCGAAGCCACGTGTCAACATGATATTGGTCTTTGTCACTGTCCAATCAGAAATTGGCCATGTAAGCACACCTTCCATGTGTCAGTCAATGATTGGACCACTTGTCCTCCATCCATACCTGTCTCTGTCTACCACGTGTCATCATCCAGGACTGACACGTCAGTTGTATGAGTGCCACATGTCACCCTTTTGGTGGTAACACGTGTCACATCCTGGTTGGTCCACATCATCTATATAGCTTTCCATATGTGCCTCTTCCATGTCGTCATTATGACATTAGCATGACCTCATGTTGACGTCAACATTAACTTTTGACTGTTTACCATGTTGACTTTTTTTACAGTTTGACTTTTCAAACAGAACGCGATATCAGGAGCATACGATGTCAGTTTGAACCCGTTCAAGTTGTGTTGGGTTCATATCGATGAGGCCTACACACACGTCTGTTTTGACACCATTATGAGAACATTGATTTTTAGGCCTTTTTGAGCCCCATCAAGCTCCTGGATCCGAATCTGGATCATGCCTTCCCACTAAAGACCTTTTGGTCCCCAAAAGGTTTATTACATCAATAGACTAATGAAAAATAGCCTAGAATTAACATTAACTAGACTTAATAAGTGATTTCATAAATCAAATCACTTTTATTATATCAATGACAAAGACACTGACTCAATTTACATATAGGGCATATAATCTGCCCAATTCTAGTCGGACGACCCATCTCCTACCAATGGAGTGTCGCGATTATTCCTTTGCTTCTCTACAACATTTGCTTGTTTTCCTCTTATAGTTCCCTTCTTCTCCTCGACAATGTCCTTCTGTTCCTTTGCAGCATCTGTCTTTTTCTCTGGCCCTTCAGGCTTTGTTGAGCGTCGCAACTCTAGATGCAACCTCCAACAACTATCCTCACAATGTCCACTCTTCTGAAAATGTGAGAAAGTGTTTCTTGCTCGAAGAAACTTGATGGAATCACACCCTGATTGAGACAAATCCCCCTTGTATTTCTCCGACTCCTTCCCTGGTTGCACCGAATTTGCTCACAGATTCTCTTTGACCTACAGTGTCGCGTCATCGTGTCTTGGCGTACTTTTTGTTACCGTGATCTTTCTTCCATATACCTTATGATTTTAGTAGTCTGCAACACAATGGTTATGTCTGCTACAAAACGTGCATAGAATCATTTTTCTGATAAGGTTCATGACTCTAGCATGCTCATCACTAAAGGTGGGTGAAGGTGATTTATACCTTTCAATCTGTTTACCTTTCTTCGACAACTCACTGTTTGCATCGCTCCTGGCTTGAGATGTCTGTTTGCCTTGCCGAGTCTAAAACCATTCTGGTGTCAATTCTGGATGCCACTCCCAACATTGGTCATCATCATGTCTGAACTTGTGATAGTGTGTGCATCGAATCACTGGGCTGCCGTCCTCAAAATATTCTCCCATGTATCCCAATCCTTCCTGGGGTGGACGCTCTTGCACTTCAATTGGCTCGGCTCTGCCTTGGCCATATTTTCCAAGGCCTTGTCCCGTCTCATATTCAAACTTCGATAGCATTCTCATACCAAATCCTTTGGTATGTTTCTCAAATGTTGCTATCTCCATATGGTCGAACTCCACTTCCTGATCAACTACAGGTGAGGCTGGAGTGTAATGAGTGCTTTCTACTGGCGAAGAGAATGTGCCAATGGCCTCTCCTACTGACTGCTCCTCAACCGGACTAGCAAGAGTATATGAATCCTCCTCATCTAATTACCTCCAGAATGGATGATTTCCATCATCCCTAACAGGGCTCGGGATTCTAACTGAAAGACTTCCTCCAACTGGCCTTGCTTCCATTTCCAACATCAACGTTCACATTCTTCCCCTGTTTTCCTCGAGAATTTGCACCAATCTTCGCAATTCAAAATTTTATCGCTGAATGGTTTGGTTGATCTCCTCGAGCTCCTAGATTCAGGATCTTTTCAATATTTTCCCCATATTCACAGTTCCTGCAAATGTCAACCTTCTCTGATACCACTTGATCCGCAAATCAAAGCTTAGCAAATACACACTATGACCTCAATTTTCTCAAGACCTTTTTCTGACGGTGCATGTGAATATGAAAGACAACAAACAAGCTTATAATATGAAGAGAATATCAAATCACATAATGAATTAAGAGAAATATAATATAATACAAATAATGCAAACCATCAACCAATTGTACACAAGAAGCTGATAACGGAGTTCGACAATCTCGCCTATGTCTCCAGGCCTTGTCTCGTGGGCTTTGCTTATTTCTATTCGAATATTTATAAATACATCATGATCATTCCAAAAGGTTACAAAAATGATCTATTCATGCTCTACCATATCTCATGAACCTATCAAAACTGACAGCACCCAAATCGGATGAACAGAGCTCCCAGAAATGGCCCACAAAGGCTCAACTACTCTGCCTGCTCAAGACACCTTGAGCTTAGCTTCAAGATTATTTGTTGATTATTGCATTTTTCAAACCTCACAATGGCTTGTTTTATATATCCATGATATAGAGGGATCAAATCCCAACATCCCACTTTTTATGGCACTCAATTTGGCCCAATATCCACCAATATATGGCCAAATAACCAAAACTAGTTAATAAAATCAATAAAAAAACCATAAGATATGGTTAAAAACCCACTTTATGCCATACTAATAGGGATAAGCCCCCAAAATGAGAATTCCCCTCTATTTATGGTCATATTGCTATATTCAATAGGACCATGCCCTATTATTGTGCCTGGCCCCTGGTTGTAACCTCCAAGTCATATGGGGTTGCATAAATCCATGGGCTATGGCTTATCCACTCCCCGTGCTCACATTAAATACATTTTAAATATTAAAAAGTGAATTACATAAAACAAGTACCATTTTGGCATGTTGGTAATCTAACCATTGTGAAGGCTTTACGTGGGTGAAGAAGTCTCTGGTTCAATTCCCATCCACTCCAAATCTTTTGCATACAACTAATCAGCCAACCCATGGGTGCGATGTGGCAGCCCATGTCTAGGCCATGTGGCACCCACCATTTGTTGTCCTCCGATGCCACGTGTCAACATGCTATTGGTCCCTTTCACTATCCAGTTAGCAATTTCCCATGTAAGCACACCTGCCACATGTCAGTCAACGATTGGACCACCTGTCCTCCATTCGTACCTGTCTCTGTCTTCCACGTGTCATCATCTGGGACTAACACGTCAGTTGTACGAGTGCCACGTGTCACCCTTTCAGTGGTGACATGTGTCACCTCCTGGTTGGTCAACATCATCTATATGGATTTCCATCTATGCCTCTGCCATGTCAGCATGACCACTTGATGACGTCAACGTTGAATTTTGACTGTTGACCCTCTTGACTTTTTACTGTTTGAATTTTCAAACAGAATGTGATATCAGGAGCATATGACATCCATTTGAACCTGTTCAAGTTGCATTGGGTTTGTATCAAAGAGGCCTATGCACACGTCCATTTTGACGTCATTCTGAGAACATTAATTTTTAGGCCTTTTTGAGCCCCATCAAGGTCCTGGATCCGAATCTGGATCACATGCCCCCATTCTATAAACCAACAGATCAATTGCCAAGACCAAATATCGAGAAGGAAAACATCAGTGAACAAGTTCTTTCTCAGGATAAATTGAGCACCAAGGATAAGATTCCACATAATTTACCTGTGGCGGGGTAGAGTCTACACGAATACTAGGAACATATAAAGGGGCAGCATGAACTAACGCTGAATTAGGATGGTGATTATCAAATTCCAGTTGGTCGATAGTGACAATGCTTCCATTGTGAGGAAAATTCATCACCTGGAAGAGCGTAGACACCTAATCGTTCATAGCATATGTTGTAACAAATATTGAAATTTTGGCTTTCGGTAACTTAGGAAAAAAAAATTATAGTGTTTAGCTACCGAAAGTGTAGATGTGAGAAAACGGCCATTTGTCTATCACACGCAACACTGAATTTTCTCTACCTTTCATATTCAGTCAAATAATGTCGAAATCAGCCCCAAATGCCACAACAGTATAACAGTCACAATCCAACTCACAAAAAATCCAAAGACAGGGTTCACTTGAGAATCAAAGAAATGTACCATATGTTCTAGCATTGAGTCACAAGGAGAATGAATGGAAGCATTGGCAATGGAATGAACGCATACACCGAGAATTAAGCCACATGGAGAAAAATCTCACGAGTCTAGTATTTTTGGCCGTCGGGGATTTTTCCAATGTAGATATTTTAATAACTACATCCCCGATCCCCGAATTCACTAAAGTATTAAAGGATAAGTCGGGTTAATTAAAGAATAAGAAAGATTGATGTTGACAAGTCTCATTGTGATTTCATGACTCGAGATGCCTTCGTGCTTTAAGTTTCAAGTTTGCAATTTTTGAAACCCCAAAATCCTGTGTTTTAATCGTTCTTAATCACAAAGCTAAAAGTGTTTTAACTGTTAATCAATCCCATCGCAATTTCGCGATTTGGGATTTCTCGCGTCAAGTATTATCGAAGCCCCGACACTCAAATCCACAAAAGGTTAAAGATTAATTGCTAATCATGATTAATTAAGATATTAAGACAAATGATTATTGTCTAATTAATCCCATCATGATTTCGCGTTTCAGGATTCCTTGTATGTCATAACTCTTGAAGACATGATACCCAAAACCCTGAAACCCGAAATCGAAACTCCAGTCATATGAAAAACGGCTTTAGAAAAAAGAAATTTGCTCAGCCATGGAGAGGCCTTTATTTGCGTTCGAATAGTTGATTGACCTCTAAAAATTCAAATATTTCCATTGGTGTCTTCATAATTTCATTTGGATCTTGGGAAGGCAGTCAAAAGTCCCCTGAAAGATGAGGTTCATTTTCAGAAATGTGACATTTTTTACTATGCTGAGTCATCATTTTCAAATGATGATTCTGAGCAACTGGAGTATCATTTTGAGAAACGGTTGAAGGATTTTGTGCTTAACACATAATATATCATTATCCTCTCTCATTGTTCCTATAGGTGTCACATATTTGGAGAATCAAATCCATCTCCAAGCCCTAATTTTCAGATTTCAAATTTTCCTGTTTTGACACATGTTTGTTAAATGCAGATTTGGGGCAAATGAAAATGGATCTCAGGAAACTTTAAGAGGGTTTGGCTCAGAATAAATAGATGCACAAAATCCTCTTTCAGTTTATACACAGTTGTTGCTATTTGAGAGATACAGATCCATAACCACAGGCCCAATTTTCAGCAGTTTGGCCCATTTTCTATGGAAGAAAGTTTCAAGAATTGGTTGTAACTATTGTTATCTTTTAGATTAGAGAGGATTTACACCTCAATACATATATGAGGCATATTTGTAGAATGAAGGGGGGGGGGAAGACATAGGAGTAGTACTCCTGGGATGTAGCTTTTATTTTCAGTTTAACAAAAGATTGCAGAAGCATGTTTTATCCATATCAAAGATTCATGTGATATTGTTTGCAGAGTTTGTCCATTTTCTTAGTTTCAATATCACTCCATCTATATTTTCTTCTCGATTTGTAAATGTTTTGTGATATAATTCATCTCCCATTAGATGCTCTGTTGCAGACTAGTTATAGGTTGTTTCTTACAGAGATCAAGGTTCAAAATTCATCCTTTGCTAGATGCTTTTTCCCAAACACCTCTTTCCACTGGTTTATGCTTGGAATTCACTCATCGCTAAGTGCTCCTTGTGTATTGATATGTTTTCTCTTTATTCTTCTTCCATACTTTTATAAATCCTTCTCTTTTCAATTAGCTTCTATCTCACCTCAGCTCCATGAATTTCCATTTCTGAAACACTCTTATTATTTGCTTGATCATTTGACTCCATACCCAATTGACTACCTCCCAGTCCAACCCATCAACCCTAGAAAACCTCAAAACTTTTTGTTACCCACAGATATGCCCGTTGTTAATCTTATTGGATATCTTATCATGACATATATTCGAGAGATCTCTCTCA
Organism: Picea sitchensis; assembly: GCA_010110895.2. NCBI lineage: Eukaryota > Viridiplantae > Streptophyta > Pinopsida > Pinales > Pinaceae > Picea > Picea sitchensis. Next base: position 739 of record SNQJ01S0236728.1, on the reverse strand, counting down.
GGTTGGAAGGGGCAACTTCTAATCAAAAGTGGTTCGTGGTTATTTCAGAATTTACTTGCACGCAACCCAAGTCAAGTTCTGAGTGATAACTTATTTTTTCATTTAAAATGTGCTAAGGCTTGGCTCTATTATAGCCTAGAACCAACTCTTGTGAATTTTTTTTATGTCACCGTTGCCGGGGAACGGAGGAATGAAGCTATCTTCCCTAGGATACAACAAAAGTTTAGATCTATTCCTTGATGGTGAACAAGGGATAGGCATTCAATTGGCTGTGATCATTCCCCTGGCGACTCCTTGGTTAAAAGACTCTACATGATTCACTGGTGACTCCACTAGTCTCAAAATGTTTTTTTTGTTCACTGCTTGGATTGCTGCAAGGTTTGCTCCTCTGGACTTTACAAATTTTTATGGTTTTCCAAACACTGTTCCAGACATTAAAGTTCGGGAAGATGTCCTTCCTAAATTTGGAGAATATGCCGACGACAATCCCGCTCAACACTTGTTTGAATTCCACAAGCTCATGGATGAATTAAATATACATCACGAAGATGTCCTCATGAAACTGTTTATGTTTTCGTTGGAAAGAGATGCTAGAATCCGGTATAAATCTTTACCTCATTCCAGTATTCCTTCATTGAAATATTTTCACATACTTTTTCATCAGCATTGAAAAGAATCTATTCAGCTGAAATAATTTTTGAAGATTGTTGTAATGTAAAATTCATAAGACAAACAGATC